>JBAMCP010000014.1:0-5000 GCA_037075105.1 Lissocephala sabroskyi
CACTCTTAAATAGGTTTGGCAATCACCGAGCAGAGAAACCCCAGCAAATTTCCGTCTGCCAGTTGACTTATTTCACAACCAAAAAGACAGAGAGAAAGAGAAAGAGAGAAGGGGAGAAAGAGAGAGAAAAGACGTGAATTGTCAGTGGGTCGTTGGGAGATTTTTCCCAAGAACTTGTCGCAAAGCAAAGAATTTGGTGGCTTACAAATTTACCTGCTGGATTTTATTTTGGGAATTAAAGAGAACAAAGAAAGCGGATTTTGGGACTGGCATTTCTTCTCTGTCGAGATGCAAGTAAAATCTCGTGATCTCTTGCCTGTTCAAATTTGCTTGGTGTTCCAAATTATAATGTTTTAATAGACTGAGAATGTGGGACGCTTTAAGAAACAAAATAAGACAATTCTCATCATTGTACAGTCTATAAAATCAGCACAAAATTTGGGCAGCTGATAAAAATGAAAGCCTTTAAGAAAATCTACTCTTCTTTTTTTGGTCTTCTACGACCGCCGGTTCCTCAGTCCTTCAGTGTTCGGTTAGTAACCTATTCTGTACTCTGAGAAAGAAGTAAAGAGTCCAAAATCACGCGACATTTGCATTTCGTAAGACTGCTGCCCTTGCTTGTTTAAACCTTGAAAGTTGATCCAGTTAAGAGTTCCTATGTTGTGACCTTTAAATCACAATTATGTAGTCTTTAGTCTTTTATTCTATGCGCCTTTTCTGTCATTGACAGATTCCAATATGCAACTCGAACATCCCGTCCCAAAGAATTGGGACCCCAATTCCTCATAAAATCCTAGCGAACTTCGCTGCTTCCTCACTTCCTACTGGCCTGTTTTCGAGTCTTTCGAAAACTGTTATACACCCGCCAAGTTGCTTCGCTTTTATGGCAAATTCCGATGCTCTTAAGTCCGTTTGCCGGCGAACTCTTATACCAGCCTGTGGGCTGCTCTCTGATGTTCGAATTCGACAGCTGCTCTTTCGAAAGAGAACCTTCGAAGGCGACGACGAGTCGTTGGAGCCGAGCAGCTTTGTTGGGCGAGCGGACGAGAGGCCCCAGCCGTGGCTGGGAGTCCATTAATTGTCCTTAAACATGCCGGCCCATAACAAAATCAAATGTCCAATTTGGCAACAATTTCAATTACACGAAGCCATCAAAAACGACTCTCCCTCGTTACCAGATGCGTTTTGTGGGCCTCGTTGCGACTCTGCTTCTCTCTGGGCAGCGCGGAAGTGGCAAGCCGGCAGCTGAGTTGTCAACCGGCTGCCTGTCGGCCGCCATGTTGCCCTGGCGACGACTGCACCAGGCGCCCAGCATCCAAAAGCAGAGCTCGGCCGGCTCGACCGGTCGCCCGAGCAACGAGCGAGCGAGGCACTCGGCAGAGCAGCTGGCAACGTCAGCAGCGTATCGATGACGTTGCCTGCCGCTGCCCCCGCCCTCGGTGGCTGACATTTTAAACTACCCAAAAACTTAACCCAATTCGAAAATGGCGCCATTGGCAGACCCGGCGCGCTGCCTTCCCTAACCAAACGACAATGGGTCTGTGTTTGAGTTATTTTCAGGGATATGGCCACGCATAAATTGCCTGGCCGGGTGGCCGAGCGACCGCCTGCACCCGCGGCCCGCATGCGTGCGGGTTGAAAGCGCAGATAAAAATTCTTTTGCTAATGCAATTGCAGGACATCTCGGTGTGTGTGCGTCATTAGCATGCAAGTGCGCGTGGGTGGCAGAGGCGCAGGGGTAAAGGGGGAGTGACCCAGTAGTCACTGCCAGCGGCACATAATTCCAAAAGTGTCCAACTAATGTGTCCTTAATAGCGACATCATCCGCTTGTATGCCGGCCCAAATGGAATTAAGTGCGCTAAAAGCGGAACCTGCGCACACACGAGCGCTGCAAAGGACCAGGAAGGGAGAGCAAAAAACGGTCCTAGTTCCCTCCACGGACAATGCGAAAAAATTAACGGCCTGGCCTAGCCGCTGGACCGCAGAAGCTCCCTTCATACTCTTCAAATATTGGAAAGGGTTGTTTGATGCAAAATCACTGAGAATCTGGTGAAGTATAGAAATTGCCAAGGACACACAGCATAATTTTTCTTAGTTACCTATAGTTTTGCGTAATTTATAATCTTCTTTTAATTACTCTTTAAGCTATGGGTTAGAGTATAAAGCTTTCGGTTTGTGAGTCCCTCATTTAACGTTTGCATATCTCAGCTATGCAAATGTCGGCCATTAGCTGGGGTCGGGGAGGGGCGCTGGCGTTGGGGCTGCTGGGCGATTTCGACCACATTAAAGACTTGCAATTATAAATCTTTTACATTTTGTGGGCCCGCCTCTCAAACTGTCGCCGCACCCTCGCCAACTGTTGGCAGTTCCCAGAAGCGGGCCCCAAAAAGTAGACTACATTTCTCAGCACGCACACAGGCGACTCGGCAAAGGAAAGGAAGCGCTGGCAGCGAGCTACCCACAATTGCGGCGGAATGTGGAGAACGCTGACTTTAGTGAAATTTACAAGCTGTCAATAATTTATTCGCTTGCCAAAAACTCTGCCGAAAGTCCCGTAAATTGTCAGTTTCGCAGGCGTCCTTCTCTCTGTCTTTGCGTGTGTGTGTGTGTGTCTGTCTGTCTGTGTGTAGTTAGCGGTAACGGTAATTGTAGCGGCATCAATTTCGCATACATAAATATTCATATGTGGCGCGTTGTCAGCTGTGGCAAGGAAAAAAAATACCGCCAACGGCACCAGCAGCGGCCACGCAGACAGACGGCGCTGGCTAGGCGGCTCAGCTGGTTTTTGTGGCAGTGGGCGTGGCGCTGTCTGCACTGCCTCGCGTGTGCTAATTTAACGTTCTGAATTTATTTAATTTTCGGTTAGACTTGCGCCACGAAGATCCACAAAAAGCCGCGATTCCTTCATTGTGCGGCAGGAAATCTATTTTTCCATATGCCTGCCTTCCAGCCCAACAGACTGGAGAGCGGGGTGGGTGCGAGTGTGTCTGTGGCCAATTTATTAAAATTAATTAGCTGCTTTAGCTTGCGTGCGGTTTTGCGAGCTGCCGAAAAATCTGCAATTTTGTTTAGCGAAACTCAATTTGTGGTCATTAATAAAGCAGCTGCCACGCCCCAAATGTGTTTGCTCAGGGCAATAGAGTTATGGAGATGTAGCTCCTACCGCAGGGGGAGCCCAGTCAGGACCTTCAGGACACGAGGATTTGGTACCTCCTGCTGTCTGGTGCATGTCATAATATTTCCGCTCTTTGGAAGGGCAAGGGTCTTACAGTTTTCAACAAAACCGAGTGACTTGAATAGGCAAAGCAATGGAAAAGCCATGGAATCTGAAATAAGATTTCTTCACAAGAAAGATTGTCTTTTTGAGCACTTTAATATCTTCGTATTCAGGACTCCAAAAAGTGTATTCGTGGGGCGTCTTGCGGTTGGTTAATCCTTCCATTTTTGTGGCCGTTGCCACTGTTGTGTTTGTGGTTATTATTTTTGTCTTTTGGGTTCTTGTTCCGTGCCAGTGGTCATTTTGCCAGCGCACTCAGAGAGTCATTTTCATTAGCCAATTTAAAATCGTGTGTTTGTAGTTTGAACTTTCCTCGCTTTGACGATGTGTTGGTACTTCGTTGAACTTGTTTTGACCATTGCCTTTATTGGCTGTTCAAAATAATTACAATAGTTTTCCACAAAAAACAGAGCTTGCCTCGGCACTTCGAAGATTCTCTGCCCTTTTATTTTTAGCGTTAACTTTTGTTACAAGCTAACATTAAAACTTTATGGACTTTATTTTTCAAACCAGTGAATTTTTACTGCTTGGTGTAGTTGAAGTTATTAAAATTTAGGCTATTGAATTTCCTGCCACTTCGGTGGAAGCTTGGAATTTGCAGGATCCTTTTTGGTCTTTCAAATTATATGCTTTTGCGCCCCTTTTGCTTCGGTTAGGGTATTAAAAGGACAGCAGACAACTAGGAAAACCCGAACGTGTTGACCGAAAAAGATGTTGTCGTGTTTGGCCATTTTCATGAGCTGCCTGATGGCCAACTAAATGGCCAATAAAAGGCAACCAACACTGCCCCTTTCGCTGGTTGGGAGAAGCTTCCGTTGCCCCTTCACCCAGCTTAAAATTAGAAAATTTTTCATAATTTAAATAACGCAAACAATCTGTTTGCCCATCGAGTTGTGCTTGTTCGTCGTCGCTCTCCTTTTTGCTGGGAACTTTCAGTGCTTCGGTTTAATTTTACTTTGATGTGCGAGAGCATCGGGCAGACAGTGAAATCGGAAGGACATTCTGTCGTTGTAGGCAAAAGGCGAAGACGTAATGTGTCTACAACGTTGCCTGTAATTACAAAAGTTTTTTAATAAATATAAAAACAAAACAACAACGGCAACAACAACGGCAGCGACAACTTCAGTGGCGGCAGCAGAAACCGTCAACAGGACGATTGGCTGGCTGGGTGGCAAAAAGTAAACGCCGAAGAAGTTGCCCGTCCATTGTTGTCATTGACAACGCCAGGGATGTGAAATGCGATGTCATTTTGATTTGCCAATGACAGACGCTGCCGCCAGACGCGCACTCCACAGATTCCGGTGGGTTAGAGTGGCCGCCTCCCCAGGATACGTCAAATGGACATGACTTGACATTTCCTGTAATAAACATTTACGCTCCATCCAGAAAGTGGAATTGACTGGCTGGCTGACTGGCTTGGCTGGCCATATTGACAGCATTCATTGTCGTCGGCTGATAAACTTAAGCCAAACAAACGGCCCAGTGGGTTTGGCCATTTCGCTGATGAGTTAAAATGAACGCACCTCTCCTCCGCCCCCACCACCTGTGGGCGGGGAGGGGGGGTCTCTGTCTATTTGTAGTTGTCGCCGTTAATAAAAAGTAATGCCCTGGTGGCACTTCTCCTCAGCTGTTGCTCTTGGTCCTGCCGTCCAATCTTCATTTTGCAACTCCCCGAATGTACAGTGGGGTGAATTTTTGATGTTTCCATTGGATCATTACAAA
>JBAMCP010000014.1:10000-173514 GCA_037075105.1 Lissocephala sabroskyi
CCCGGCCCGCCAGCTGCCTGTTTGTGTCGCCAGCAATCTTATGTTACTTATTTGTATTGTATAAACATGGCTCTCTATTTGTTATTTCAGTTCAAGCCGCCCTCTGGCCCATTTGCGCTCTCCCGGCGGGCCGGGCGGACGGCGGATCGAGTTGACTTTGTAGCTGTGAAAAACTCGGATTGACAACACAAACAAATCGAGAAAAGAATAAGCGGACAGACGGGCAGGCGGACAGCGACTGAAACTTTAACTGCTGTCGGTTTCTTGCTTCATCTTCTGTTTGTCCCTCTCCCTGAATTTCAACGCATTTTAATTTCTTTTACCCTTCATTACCGTCGCTGGCACCGTCGACGTTGCCTTTCTTTCGCAAGCTTGGGGGCGGCACCCTGTCAGATTACATACACTCCATTAACATTTTATGCGCTTGTATTATCGCAATTAAATTTTTAATGTTTTCATTTTGAGCACATTGCATTTTCATGTTGCAGTTGTTGCCGTTGGCGCCTCGCCTGGCCAAGCAATCACTACGCCCGCCCACTGCCGGGCACCGCAGACAAACAGTGGAACCACAGTAACACCGACCGTTGCCCGCGTCCCTGCTTCGGGTCCACAGGCAAACAAACAGCCACATGCACACAATTTGACGCCTTTGGCGAAGCTCGAACAACAACAAAAGCGGCACCAGCAGCGGCGGCGGCAGCGGCGTCAAATGCAAACGCAGGAAATGCAACGTTTTGCATGCCAATGCGTGTGTGTGTGTGTGTGGGGGTGTGTGCGTGGGGCGGACGTGCCAGCGTTTTCAAAGGCGGAATGCATTTTTCTAGCATGATAATTTTAATGACAGTGTGAATACTTCAATTTCAAAGTTCTTGTCGCCGGTCCAGACCATTCAGCAAGGCGCAAAGGTCCTTTGGTTTCCTTCATCGTCTGGCCTGTCAAAGAATCTAAAAGATTTCGATAAGCAATGAGTCCTACGATAGGTCAAAAAAGGGAGCTTACGAGAGCTTCTGCTTGAAGTTGGCCAGTTTCCATTGCTTGATTATCTGGGATCCAACCAGCATTCGCTTTTTACAGAATTTCTCATTTTTCTTTTTCCTTTTTTGCATTTAAATTGGAGAGGGCACTCAGCAGTCGTCGGGGTTAGCTTGTCGTTGCCATTGCAGGTGATTCGAAAGTTTTCTTCGTGTGAATGTGTTTTTTTGTTTGTCGGCGGGTGGGGACTACACGGCCAGCCAGACAAACAGGCTGCAGGACATTTGTCCGACGGCTTTGGCGGGCAACCGTACACGTGTCGAGGTGCCGCTACCGCTGCTGTTCTTCTGGGCTTTTAATTAATTTAAATTGCATAATTCATGCACTCAAAGGTCCTGACAAAGGCAGGCGTCGGGCCAGCCGTACGCAGCGATTTTATTTCGGTTAAAGACCGTAGCACCGGGAGCGTCACGGAAAGATAAAAACAAAAGGACTAAGCAACTGTCCGGGCCAGACACAATGGCCGCTCATCAGAGCTGGCCAAGGTGTTGGCCAGCACCGCCAGCCGGGCCGCTTACACTTTTGGGGCCAAAATGAAAATCGCATTTGCGCAGGAAGAATTCCCGTCCGCTCGGTCAATGCTCGGTTACATGCATGGCTGCACCGGAAATGAAGCTTTAACGACTTTGGCCAGCCCCCAACGCACACACACCGGCACACACGGCATACATAGAGGAGAGGAACTTCCGGTGGGCTATCGCCGCCATTGCTGGCCAAAGCGGAAGTAGTAACCAGAGAAAGGCCGAAAGGCGAGCCACCGGGGTCACAAAGGCTGGCCAGCCAAATGAGAAAACTGCCACAAAAACTCGCCAAAAATTTCCTTTTCGTTTCCCTCATTTCTCTTTATTTTTTTTAACAATTAAATTTTGGCTCTGCAGCGTCAGCGTCTGCATAAATCAGAGCAATCGATGCCACGCAATGCGGCGCACTCGGATATAAATTTGACATTGTTCTCGACGGCGACCCGCATATTCTTATTAGGCGAGCATTGTTAGAGAATTGCCACCTCTGTGGGGCTGAAGGAAAACGGAAACTTTACTTTGCCCGCCGCCGAGTGTGGGCTCGACTTTTGCGGTGGGTCGATGGGTCGGTCGCTGGCTCACAATCAATTCCAATGATAATAAATTCAATTTTCATCCAGCACGCGACTGATGCCCTCACCCACCGGCTCGGCTCAGCCACTGGCTGTGGTAAATTGAAACGTTCCACACGTACGCCTGGAACTATCACTAGCCGAGTGTGACTCAGGATTAACAAGGCACTCGCCAGGACCCCCAACGCCCAATCGACGGCTCCGACTCCGGCCAAGTCTTGCTCTCTTTGGCTTGGGATGAAAAACTGCTTTGCTGGCTGTCGGCGGGCGAGGGCGCGGGTGGGGCTGGAAATGCTGGCAAAACACAATTCTCGTTGCGGTGTCGAAGGCGAAACTTTTGCTTTTTCCGTTACAAAAGTTTTGCCTTTAGAAAATTGTACGCTTTTGTATTTGGCACCGCACCCGTCCTTCCCATTCCTCCCGCCCTCGTCGTATGCAGCACGTAAGGATGCTTCCCGATCCCATTCAGCCCTGCAGTCTGACGGCCGAACGGGCGGCCATCAACACCCGCTCATGAGCCCTGGAACGTGTTTGACATTTGCGATTAGCAGTCAGTCGGTTAGTCGGGTCGCTGCTCAACCGCTCGCCGCTCTACGCTCGGTGGTCAGTGGTCGGCCACTTTATCAATGTCCCACGGGCCAATGGCTAAACTAACCTCAATTATTTGTCATTCAATATGATTAGGGCTGGTGGCTGGCTGCCTTCTCCCGCTGGCTTCTAGTTGGCTGCATTTACCTGCAGTCCTTTGTGTGTGTGGCCGGCAGGCAATCTGGCAACAATGGCGGTGGTGTTGCCAGAGCGCGCGCGCTCCTTTGGCGCACCTTGGCCGCCTTGGAAGACTAAGAAAACAAACTTGTCAAGAGTGCCAAGTCCATGGCCATTGTCTGCGGGCTGGTGCTGGGCCGTTGGGTAGCAAACATGCTTAATTATTCCATTAAAGTAATATAGTTTTCATTTTTCTTGTGCTGGTTGTCGAGCTTCGTTTCTTTCTAAGCTTTTGTGCAGTTCCGCTTTTCATTGCGGGCTGTCGTTTTGTTTTGGTTTCCTTCCTTTGGAGGCTGTTCATTCGACTACCCCAGCCTGTGCAGCTCTACAGGACCAACTCATTGGGCTGGGGCTAAGGGTCCCTGGGTGGCTTTACGGCGGTTTGGACCAGCGAGCACTCACTAAAGTTCAATTAAAAGTTAGTCAACTGCGTGTGCCCTGCTGGGCTTTGACAAAAATTGCAGGTGGCACACACACACGCACGGATACACACACAGGGTTGTAAGGGTTAAGAAATGAAATGAGAGCTCAGTCCCGACTACGCCTTTAAATAAGGAAGAGATTGTGCAGCGATTGCTTCTCAATTCCAGTTGGGCTTGGGTTGATTTCTGCGGAGTTTTTTTAAGTTTCCAGAGAGCTTGGTACTGTACTTTTTTAGAAGTTTCGAAAGGGATTTATTAAGCTCTTCTCCTCGTCTAATTTCTCCTGAATATATCTTCTCTATTTATCCCATTAGAGCGCCCTTACCTTGCTGCAAAAGGTAACGACGATGGCAAAGGCATTTGAACCGTCGTGTCCTTTGTGCACTTTGATGACTGAACAGTGAATTGAACCGTGCCATATCCGTGTGCGTGTGTGTGTGTGTGGGTGGCTGGGCGAGTGCATTGACCATTAAATGAATTTTAATGTGAGCTTTATTGGCTTTTGACGCGCTCACCGGCAGCTCGGCAAACTTTGAAGTCGCCCTCTGCCCATCTGGTTCCGCCCGCCCACCGCTGGTCTTAGCCAACGCACACGGCACGTGAGCTTGTCAGTCAGCCGTCGACAGCGTTGAAAGTTTCCCCACAACTATGCGCAAATGTCTTCATTATGCGCCGGTGCGATGACGGCGGCGACTACCGACAACGGCGACGACGACGACGACGACGACCATGACAAACTTTAAGTACAACTTAATCAACGTCAACTGCCAGGACAACCGGTGGGCATGGTGGCTGGTTGGGGGAGAGCCGGCGTTGAGTACTTTTTGGTTCGCTTAATGGCAAAAGTGCGAGCGCGTGAGAAAATTATGATTACTATTTTGCAAATATGTGTGAAATTATCGTTTCCATATACACGGCGGGAGAAGTTTTTGCACGGCAGCCGGACAGACAGACACTCCACATCAGCGTCAAATCAACACGGCGACTAACTGAGTTTCCTCCGCCTGCACTAATAGTCGTCCTTGCCGGGCCAGGATGAATGCCTTAATGCCTGGAGGCTTATGAGGAACTCAGCTTGCGGCAGCTTAGGGCGCAGGCCCCCCAAAGAAACTTAAGGAATTTTTTGTGTTGCTTTCTGTTATATTTTTTTTTTTTTTCGGAAGGTCGGAAAAGAATTTGGCTGTCTGCGCGCTACTCTCGCTTTGTAGACGGCTGCCTTGAATGGAATACAGAAATTAATGCCACATATAAAATGCAGAAAAGGTGAAAGAGCAAAAGACGGCGAGCTGAGGACTCCAAACTTCATTTTTGTCTACGCCAAGACGACGAGGACGACCGGAAGGCAAGGCGGGCTGGATAAGTGTGCGTGCATAATGGAAGAGGGCAACAATTTGGCAAATCTGCACAACATTCAGCCATTAATATGAAGCCGTCATTAAAACTGCACAACTCGAAGCTCAAGGAGCCTCCAAAAAACCGACGGCAGCGGCATCGACTGCCAGATTTGAAGGCTTTTGATTCATTAGAAAATCACTTCATGGCATTTAATATTCAAATTATGAGCACCCACACACACACACGCGAGCGGGCGAGGGCGAATCCCTCTTGCCATCTGCAGACCCGATAATGCAAGTTTCCTTGGAGCTTTTCAAGTTACGCGCATAATTTTCTAATTAAGTTCTTTGCCTCCACTGCCATCGCCGCCTTGCAATGACTTTTAAGTAGCTTGGCGAGATTAACTGCCTGCCGGAAAGTCGCCTTCGCCTTCGCCTTTGCTGTCGACGGTGTGGGTGAGGAGAAGGCAAGTCTGCGGCAAAGTCAGCGTAAAGCCGTCGAAAGTCAAGTGCAGTTTGTGCGTAGTCTCATCATCTCTGCTGGTTGCCACCGGCGCATTCCGAGCCGGAGTTGCCGGCTGGCCTCGCCCCGCCTTTGGGTTCTATTATTTTCAGCGTTTTGCTTGCTTCTTTTTAACAGGATTTTAATTTGAGCTCATTATGCGCTGTGAGGCCGTCAAAAGGCCCGAAACGACATTGGCCAAGACAAAGGCTTTGCCAAGAAAGAAGGATCTAGGAAAAAACTGCAGTCCGGCTGTCGTACGCGGCGTGTACGCAATATTTGCATATTCCGTGCATATTCCGGCGTCTTCAATTCAAATCGAGGTCATTGATATTTATGCCCGACCTGTCACTTGCCAGGCCTCAGCCACGCCCCCTTCCATCCTAACGCGCCCGTCTGCTGGCCCGGCCGGCGGTCGTGGGTCGACGGGGGTGGACGTAAGTCGCTCATTAATTGCGAACCGTTTGCGTTGTTCACAGCTCGTTGGCCATCCACGGACACGCCTTCGCTACGTTCGCTCCGCTTGCCGCCTTTTGCGGCACACTAACGAATTCATTTCGTTTCCGTTGCATTCATTTGCACGTCACACACACACAGTGACATCGCCCTGTGGCCACACACACGTTCCACTGCGGTGCGGTTGCAATTTCATTTGGCCATTGCGGCGACCATCGTCGGCGTCGCTACAGTTGCCATAGTTGCAAACAGACCGACGGCGGACTGGCGGGCGATCTTGGGGCAGCACCCAAGCCAGCCGGCCGGTCATCATTGTGGACGACGGACCACTCTCTCTGTCTCTGTTTCGCTGTGTCTCTCTGATGATGACATTGCCCATCCTGTGGACGGCTGGGGGCCTGGCGCCGCATCGACGCTGGCCCCGGCAGCGTTTCCGTATGCCGATTCGTTTCGCTGCGCGTTGTTAACCAAGCAACTTCCGAGGGTAATTAATTCGAGTACTCGCTGCCAGTTGAGCCAGCAGCGCTGCCAGACCGCTTGCCGTCGACCGTCCGCTGTCCGCTGCCCGCCGCTCGTCGTTGTCCTTCTCATTCTTCCGGTTGCCAGGCTCGTTGTCGTTGTCGCCGTCGTCGTTGTCTGTTTTAAACGACTTACAACTCGGATTACAATTAGAAAAGCTGTTCGCTCGCTGCTCCAACTATTTGCGCAAATAGTTGAAGTACCTGCTCCTTATCGCTGGCCGCTGCTGCTCGGCTCGTCGACGGTTTTTTTGGCCAACAAATTTGCATGTTACATTGGGGCCGGTTCGGGCGGACCTGTTTATTTACTCTGCGGTTTCATTGTGAATTTGTAAAATTTTTCTAGCCCCCAAAGACCCATTCTATTCTATTCTTCCGTGCCTCTCTCGAAGGCTTTCCCTGGGTCTCTTTTATTGGCTTCCTCTTGGAAATTCACCGCATATTTTGCTTTGTTTTTTTTTCTCTCTTGCGGTCTTCTTGGTCTTCCTGGTAATGCTACCAATTTACACGCCGAAACTAATGACCATCAGCAGCCAACGAGCGGATGGAAAGAGAGCCAGGGAGCAACTGAGATGGCAAGTTAATCATATGCCCCTTGGACTTCCGGCCGGGCGGATGGCGAAATCAAAAAGAAATCACAACTCATAAAACTTCTCGCATTATGGCAAATGGGCCTCAATAAAACCGAGGCCCTCGCCAAATCTCATCAGCCAACCGAGGCCGTCAAAAAAAAAGAAACACCCAAAAGGAAGAAATCAAATTGGCCACTTTAAAGCAGACACTTCATCACACGGCGGGCTGCGGGTGGGCAGATGAAATGACCAAACTTTAAATCATTCGTCATGCGAGACTGCGAGGGGAGAGGATGGCCGGTGATTCACAAACTGTCATAAAAAATTGTCTTGAGTATTATTTTTCTGTGTGACACTGTGACAAGCTGACATTCATTCAGTGTGTCCAGTTTGTGTGGGAACACGAAGAGGACGCGGAGGGAGGACTGCAATTGCGTGCGATGGTGGGGAGTTCTTATCTCACCGTTGGGGCTGCCAGGTTTGCAGTCCTCGGTTTTCTTCTAATGACAAACAAAAATCAACAGCGTCGTCGTCATCGTCTCCGTCGTTGTCGTGGCCGTCGAGAAGGTGGCACAGCTAACGCGCTGACAGGGACGGACGAGGACGAGGGAATCTAAAATGCAAATCCGCTTTTTATTTCATGCAATTATTCTTGGCCATTGTTTTGTCTTTGTCCGCGGTTCGCTCCTTTGCTGCCCCGGTCTTTCGGTCCCTTTGCTCGGGATACATACATAAAATAAATTTTGTGGTCATTTGTCTTTTGTTTGACTTTGTCGTGGATGGAGGGCGGCTGCCTTGATCCTTGCGTAAATTGCCACAAAAAGGTGCGTTTGGTTTTAAGAAGATTTCATAGACGCCGGCAACTGGCTGGCTTGGGGGCGTGCTTAAAGGCGTGGCATTCATCATATTCTACGCCCCCCGTTGACATTTGCCAAATGTCAAATGTTTTGCTGTCGTTTGTCGTCATCGTCGTGTGATTGACAGGCCGAAATGTAGACGCATCTGTTGCAGGTCCCCCGGCCACCGCCACCATTTGTGGCGCCTGGAGGGGGACTTGCAATTGCAGCCAACCACACACACACTCACAGGATTGGGGTGGTGCCGGCTGTGCCCCATGTAAATGTTATGTTAATGAGTTATTGTTTCGGGTTGTTCGTCGGTGGGTCGTTGACGTGCGTTTGCCACGAACTTCCGAATTTTCATGGATTTCATGGGGTATGAGCTGGCCGCCCTCTGCCAGCAGCCAGCAGCCAGCTGGCCGGTTGACTGGGAATTTGTCAAATTACTTCAATCCCTCAAGATTACAATCAAACTCAATGACAGCAACCGGGGACTTTGGCTCCGAGTCAACTGATTTGCTTGGCTCGGTGTTCCCCACCGGCCCTCATAAGTATGCTACAGAATTTGCCAAATCCATTAGAAGTGTTGTGACATTTGCATTTACACCCACCCCGGGACCACGGCACAGGCATCCTGAGCCAACTGCAACTGAACAGACTGGAGGACGAAGAACTAACAATTTGATTTCCATGTGTGTGCGATGGAAAAACAATTTGAGAATTTGCCTGCGCAGGGCAAACAAAATGCCACTTGTCATAACAACTGGCCGGCTGTTCTGCCGCTCATACACGTGGGTGTGAGTGCGGATGTGTGTGTGTGTCTGTTGGGCTAACTGCCATTTTGTTATCTGTACGTATGGTATATATTTTTAAGTAATTTGCCGGCCGTTTACATAGGTCGGTTGAATGTCAATAGGCAAACGAGTCGATTTCAATTATGGCCAAAATCGCCCTGCCCGGTCTGTGGGCGTTACAGTTAATTGCCTCCTCCGCACACACACACACATGCAAATAAAGTAGCTATTTTGGTTTTTGCTGTTTCTTTTTGAAATTTTTAGATGGCTCTCCAAAATGTTTCATTTAAAGTGGCCGCTTGCCGACGAAGGAAATTGGAAGCCGTTGGCTGTGGCAAACCAACCGGCTGGTGTGGGAGGCGTGGGTGCGGCCATTGCCTAAATAGCCAATTTACTTTCACGTTCGGCCCCCTGCGGTGCAAGGTTATTAATCAATGGCGTTTCCGCTATTCTGAGTGTGGGGATGATTAAACGCCGGCAATGCTCGGCCTGAATGCCTAAAGCTGCACCCTCTACCCCAACCCCTCGAGGACTCTGATTTGCCCAGCCATCAACTGCTTACAATTCGGGCCTCTTGGCGCGTCGTGTGTGCGGCCGTCGTGTAATCAATGAATCAAATTATTTGATTTATGATTGCATTCAACCCACCGCGCCCTCTCTTATTGATTTCCAGCTGTTAAATGAATTATACGCTGTGCTTAAAATAAAAACACCCAACATTGTAGACTTTAATATAAGATTCAATGATTGGATCAATGCCGCAATTGATTTTATTAAAGTTGAATAAAGTTTAACGCTCAGAGTAACCAAGGCGAAGGGTCTAGGGTATTCAATTGGGTGGGTAGTTTTGATTCATTTGAATATATTCATATGGGAGTTGAAGCTATATTTCTTCAACTTTATATGACCAAGAATTCCCTCATATTGTTTAGTTCACTGCCATCCATCTGTCACTGCTTTTAAGGAGAGCTCATGAGATCTTAAAAGATCGGCTCTCCTTGAAGTTGTTTGGTGGTTTCAGCTCCCAATACCTTTGTCTTAAAATTAAAACATCTTCTCATTGCTTGATTTTCATGACTCTTGGCTTACTTATGTGGCGGCCGTGGTGTTTGTCTGCCGCTGATTGACAGTGCCTGCCATTAGTCCGAATGTCAGGGCCCTAAGCACTTATAATAGATGGGATTTGAAGTTGTTGTCAGCGGGTTTTGGCTAGCAAGTTTCGAGGGCACTGGCTTGATGCGATAGCGAAGTGGGAGAGAAAGGAGAAAAGAAATGCCACTAAAAATTCAACCACCAGTCAACCAGCCATTTGATTGCTGCCTCGGGGCGATATCCAAAGCCAAAACCAGACGATGTCCTGGAAGTTACTTTCATTGCCGCCGTCGCTGTCGCCATCGCCATCGCCGCTGCTGTTGTTGCTGTGTGGCAGCTGACAGCAAAATCTTCCCCAAGATAATTTGAATAATTTCACTGACCCTAGCCAATCACCCCGACCACTTTCCCCCGGCCACTTTGGCCGCGAAGTGGCAACGACGACTTTCGCCGTTGCCATTGTCGGGCTGCCTGACAAATGGCTTTTAAATCACCTGCCAGACCCGTTGCGTTGCGTTTTTTCTTTATGCGTCTTTTGGTTTTTTATGCGCGCTGTTTTACCTCCCATTCTAAGGATTTTGCATACTTAAAGAACCCGACGAGAAAGGCCAAACCAAACGGAATCCTAATAAGGCCACGGCAAGTGGAAAGTCGCCTTTGAAATTAGCCACAGCCGTCACCGCTCCTCACACGCGTCCTGTGGCCCACCACAATGCCAGCCAACTAGCCAGCCAGCCTGTCAGTGCGGCGGGTCGTCCGTCAGCCGTCCACAACCGGGACGGGTTATTATCAACGCCGGCAGCACTTTGCATTTACACGCCTGCCGCACACATAACGGCGGGACTGTACCGTCTCCTGGCATGCTGCACTTCTGTGATGGATTAACTGGCGCTTAAACTGCAGTCGACGATAAGTGCGCTCCGGCTTGGAGCGGGGAATTTTACACATTTTGTGCAGCCGCTTACTCAACTGCCAGCCTGGCTGACAGGTGATGAGCAGGTGAGGTGGGCGGAAGGGCTTGTCTCGAAATTGAAATGTTCTTAATTCCAGCGCTCCGGGAGGAAGGAGCCCCCTCAACTCGGCTAAAGCCTTTTAAAGCCGTCGTTGATGCCTGGAGCAATTCGCTCCAAAGACAAAACGCAATTGTCGCTCTTGGCCCTGCGTTCCCGCTGCCGCGCTCTCCCTGGCCAGATGGCATACGAAATCCGGAAATCAAATCTGATATGAATAATGTTGAAAAAGGCGAGCGTAATTTACAATTCGAGGCACGTCACCGCCACTCCACAGACGCCAGGAACTCCTCCTCCACCGGCACTCCGCACTGGAGTACTGGCAATGATAAATATCTCATAAAGAGCATATACACGTTTAGGCTTATTAACAATACATGCGCCGACACACACGCAGGGTGGGAATGGGGGGAGGTCAGTCGTTTTTCCGGTCTCGCAATTACCGAACGCGTCGAGAGCGAGGGCTGTTCTTGGGGAACCGGTAGAGAAATTAGAGAATAGAGGGGAAATTCTTTGGTTCTATAATTTCGATGAATAATTTAATTTATTAGCGAATTTTGATTGATGAGGCATTTATTCTATATGTCAATTTAATTATGCTTATTCTGTTAATCTGAAAAAATAATTTACAGGAATTAATAATTTTGTATTCTTTTATAGATTCATGAATCTTTCCTCCTGAGTTTTGGAAAGTTCTCTAACTAAATTATATACTCCTTTATTTTACATTCACAGATCCCTAAACCGCCCTCGGACCTTGCATCTGAAAGTGTTTGGTGAAAGCGGCCAGCCTAATGGAAATTTACAAATGAAATGAAAGACAATCCGGAACCGACTGTTGGGCAGGCCGAGAAACGCAATGAAATTCCCTCAAAGTCAGGCTGAGGGGGCGCCTCCGTCATTTGGTCAGTTTACTTGCTGTGATTTAAATAGTTATTGTTTTATCGGCCCGCACACACAACCACACACTCGCGAACACAACAATACTAAACACACAAAGGCAATCGCACTCGCCTACACCTCGATGCCTACTCGAAATTATACATTTCGCCTAAGTGGACTTCAATCACGGCAAGTCTGGGAGAGGGAGGGGCGTGTGTGTGTGTAGGTTATGGAATAGCCAACGGATGGAGTTTATTGTTCTTGCTATTGTTGATTGCTGGTGTGTATTATGAGGAACGTATGCGTGTGTGCGTGAGGATATTTAATGCAGTTTGTGGCCCCGGGCAGAGGGCCATGCGTGGGCAGGGCAAGCAATTGATTGGATTTAAATTGCATTTGTGTAAGGGACTCGATTTAAATTGTTGGCTTTGTAGCCATCAACAATTACAAATTCTCCATTTACAATTGGCCCCGCCGCCCCCAACCAGAACGGATTCTGTACATGGGAAAATACGATCGATTACAACTGAATTTCATGGGCGCTTCAACTAGCAATTTGGTTCTTTTTTCTCGATTTGTTGTGGGGAAACGATGAGGCGCTGGCAGGTTGCTTGGCTGGGAAACATTGAATTAAATTTTGGCTGTGACATTAACAACATTCGAATTCGATGGCTGTGGCATAGGAAATGACCGAATGCCCAATGGCTGACAAAGTTTGTGCAGCTGCACTTCCGTCCGCCGCTCCGCCGGAGTTGCTCAAATCAGAGAAACCAAAAGATAAACATTTACAGCAGACGGCGGCAGGGCGAGTCGCTGCTGGCGCTGGCCGTCAATGGCAGACGGAAGAAACGGCAAATGGCGATGGCGATGGCGATGTCGTTTCGCGTTGCCGGCAAAATCATCGATGAATTGGCGGGTTCGGGCAAAAGTTTGCCCTGCCAACTGCCGCACAGACGTCTTGTCTCAGCTGCCGTTGCTCCTCTTGTTGTTGCTGTTGTTGCCGGAGTTCACTTCTGTTGAGAAATTACTTATTTTTCAATTGTTGGGCGCGGCATTGTTAGCCGAGGTCCGCCGTGCAATCTTGATTACTGTCAGTGGCAGCAGTTGTATTTAAAATTGGCTAACAAGTTGAAGGGAATAGCGGAACAGGCTTGCCATCCCCCCACCGTCCGTGCCCTCCCTCCGCAGCCAGTCTTTCATTTAGTTGCGAAGCGGCGTCCCTTTTGTTGCCTGGTGGGCCTTTCATATCGGCGAAATTCGCAATGATCTCGCGGCTTTTAGTGCGCCCTCGACTATTGAACGGAGCCGGGCATCAGCAGCAGCCATTTTGTTATTTGTTTTGTGCTGCATTTGTTGCCGGCTGTACGCTTGGTTGGCCCGGCTCGCCACCGTCCTTGCCGTCTCGCCAGCTCCATTCTGGCCATGTTTTTGTTTTCATTTGGGAAAGCATTCTGTGTGTGTGTGTGTGTGTGTGTGTGGGGTCGCTGTGTACACTTGTCCGGCAATAATTTGATGCTCATGGGATATTGTCATTTGTTGGCCCTCACCCCGGGCAGGCCCTCCACCGGCCGTCTGTTATGGCCCAGGGTTGGGTAATAAAAATTTGCAATTGCTTTTGCCATTTCTCTGGGTTTCCTTTCGTCGTATTTATTTTGAAATTATGCGCCCTGCTGCCTGCTGCTAATCACACAGACCGGACGACCGGCGCCCGCCCAATCACCCAATCGCTTAGGGCCTGACGTAGTGCCCCACAAAATAGACCGTTTTGCCGGTCCGGACGACAAAAACGAACGGATGATTCGCATTGAATGTCTTGCGGGCGGGATTTGGCTTCGGGGCGGCAGCTGGTGGTCCTCTAACTGCCAAATGGGCAAATAGGTACATTTAAATTAAGTACAGGGCCCTGGCATGCGAAACTTACGGCTCTCGGGGTTGACCTCACAGCCGGACTCGTTGACGTCCAAGTAGAGTTTCTGACGGGCTTCGGAAATCACTTGGGTCTTCTTCTTTTTGAACAGACCGGTCAGGTCGGCCTGCGGCTTGAATATGCGTGAGATTCCCAACTAAAGAGAGATGAAAGGATCTTATCTATATACTTTTTCTATGGTTTTCACTGCCTACCTTCTGCATGGGCACTTTAAGGTCGACATCGCATTCGACGCGGAACTTGGGCAGGAAGACTTCCACTTCGTGGACCAGCGATCGGTTGGCCACCTCGTTGAAGTCGAAATGCTCAAGTTGGGCTTCTAGGGCGGCCAGGCCATCGATTTTCTTGGGCAGTATGAACATCATTTGGATCTGCGAGTCCTTGAACGGCATCTGCAGGATCTCGGCGCCCAGCTTCTTCGACTCGCCGTAGCGGAATTGGCCAATCCTGTGCATGGTCGGCAATGACATCCTCTTCTTCTCATTGATCCAGAAATCCTGCGGCTCCGTCTGCTCCTGGTAGAATCGTTGCGCCCACTTGGCCCTGAAAAACAAAGAGTTCACCAGGATCACACTGGTGTCCTCGTTGATCACCGTGGGCAGCAACAAGTTCCGCACCGTATGGAAGGTCTGCAGTTCCAGCCACTTGTTGACCTGCTCCGCGGCCGTATTGGCATCGGCAAAGCTCATCAGGTCCGCCTGGGTATTGAAAAACTCAACGGCATTCAAGTTGAAGTCCGGCCGCAGTTCCAGGTCCTCCTTGACGAACAGGCGAGTGGCCACCTTCAGGGCAGCCCCCTTGGCACTGCAGGTGCATTCCTTGCTCCAAAACTCAGCATGCCGCTTGGCAATTTCTCGTTTGCTGGCTGCCCCCAGGATCAGCCCGGCTCGCAGCTCGTTGGCTGTCTTGCCACCGGCCCCCATGAAGGCCAGCGTGAGTCCGCTCAAGGCTGCGGCTGGGGAAATGACCATGTTGACCAGTGGCTCCTCCTGGTTCATGGCCCGGAAGAAGTTCTTCGCAAAGACGATGGGCCCCACGCTCACTGGCGGCAGTATGGTTCCGCCGTCTGCCATTCCGATCAGCCCCAGGCCCAGAATCGCCAAGGCGCCTACAGCATCTGCCAAGAGCCAAACGATCAAATTTCCCAATACAAAAACTGACTACCCTCGATCGGCTTACGTTGTTTTCCGCCTCGCATTGTTCTCTTCGAGACTTGTTTGCCAACTGCCAGGCGGCGGCGTTGCTTTATTTCATTGCATGAAACTAAAGATGATCTCATAGATTTTGTACTTGGAATCACACAAACCGGTTGATCGTACACGACTTTTGCTGTCAGCGATCCCATCGGTAATTGCGGGTTAGCGCAACTAAGCAACGGGAATCTGAGAGTCTGTGTTGAAAATCTATTTATTTATTTAATAACTTAAACAAAAACTAATTAGCTGTGGGTTGTGATTAGGAAATGCCGAGGTGGCGTCCTCAGCTCTTCAGAAAAGGTGCTCAGATGAGCAGATAAATTAAATAATTGGTGAGGTTGATTAGCTCTGAGATCTGTCTCTGTTTCTTATTTTCTCCTCTTTTGGGTCAACTCTTTGCTCACGTAATCAGCAGAAATCTGAACGACTTTATTCAGCTTCCTCTGCTTCTAAACGTCTTTCTTCAGTTTCCTCTGCTTCTGAACGACTTTCTTCAATTTCCTCTGCTCCCCCAAAGAAAGATGGAATTAATTGAAAGCGAAGTTCCTCCGTTCGATGGGTGAATTAAACCGAACTCGTTATGCTCTTTTCAGATTGCCAAAGTCTCCTCGACGCAACAGACTTCCTCTTTGCCCTCCGTCAATGTCATTGGCTTTGTTGGCGTCTCCTGCGCGCAAGCCTTTTGTTTGCGTCGCGTTGACTCGCAGCTGCCAATTTTTCGGCTCCGCTGGCAAATATTTTGCCAAGCCGAGGCTTCGCTTTGTTATTTGCATGCCTCGGCTGGCAGTCAATGGCGGTGGCCGCTCCACCGCAGCACCGCTTCCGGGCGGGTTACCCGCGAGCGAACGTTGCGCTTGTCAACGCCATTTTGTTTTGTCCTGCCCGCCTTCTTGGAACGGAAAGGGTGTGGGGATGTGTGTTGCTTATTTGGACATTCGCTGCGGTTTTATTGTGTGCAGCTGCCGGCTTAGCTGCTCTCTACACCTGACGAGACTGAACTTTCCACTCTCCGCCGGTTTGGCTGCCTTTGTGTGCTGGGGCTTGCTTATTTTCAAATTTAACGCTGCAGTTACGCGTCGATTCGCACAAATTTCGCAGTTGATTGCTCAGCTTATAAGCGCGACGGCCACGCCCCCTGCCCATATATCGTTTGCCTTGCCGGCCGCGCCGTCGATTTTATTTATATTTCAATTTCATTTGGCACGGCGGCTGCTCCTTTCCGGGAATCCTGCAGTCTGCCGGCCTCGGCGTATGTCAACCTCCGCCCAAAACACACGCACACACACAGACAGAGGAGCAGCGAGGATATTCATATGGCGGGACTCACTCAATCATTCATTTGTTCATGCACTTGGCTGGCGCAAATGAACAAATGAACAAATTTTACGTCTGATTGGGCCGTTTAAGTATGATTCGTTTTTAAACGGAATGACTGGCTGACTCGCCGAGTGAATGAATAAATCGAGTTGAATTCAATTGAGACTTTAAGGAAAAACGAAATAAGAGAATGCAAATTCAGCCGTCTCAAGTTTCGTTATTTAATTTTGGATGGGGGCGGCGGCAATGCAATCGCATTAGGCGGTCTTTCCGTAGAAGTTTCGCCATTGGCAACGTCTTTCGATCGATTAAATGAAATTATAATTGAATTTGCTGGTGAAAAAGTCCACAGGACTTGTTGGAACTTTGGCCATAAGTGGCATATTCAAATCGCACTAATTGAATTTTCATGAAGCGCCCGCAGGTGCAGCGGGCGTGCAACAAAGGCGCTGATAACGACATTGGAGGAAACGCAAAGCCCAGCACGTCAAATTTTCCGTATTATGCGGCTTTCCCGGCTTAAATTCCCGGACGCGGACACCGACGCGGGCCCGGAGCAGGCAACCGCCACTGCTGGCAAATTAAACAATTCGAAACGAATTCAAGCAAATGTGGCCAACCGGCAAACACAGCGCAGCGAGAAGCATTTGTGGGGTGGCTGTTCCGGGGCCGGAAACGGAAGTTTGAACAGCTGCAGCCGCCGAAATTTCTCATCAGAGACGGCCAATCGGCTCCCTCGAGCTATCATTTTCGATTGTGAAACTTTCTGGGCTGCGGTTGCCGCCATATTTGCTGTGCATTCAATGCGATCGCCTCCCCCTCTCTGGTAGTGCTTTCCAGCCAACTAGTTTGTGGTTTTGCGGAACGGGGAGAGGGAGAAGGTCTCTGGGGTCGGAGGCCACTTGACTTGATGCATTTGCCTGTGGACCGCAATAAATACGAAATTTGCAGCTGCCTTTTTAGCCCGGCCAAGCGCACAGGGTCGGGGCCGAAAAACTAAGACAGATAACAGGAATTAGTTGAATTTTACATGAGCTGCTCGTTGTCGTCCGCCCCAAAATGGCCTTTGGTTGGAATTCGAATTTTATTTACTTATTTGCCTTTGTGACTTTGTGACTGAAACTGTTTGATTTTGCGGTCAAATTCGGCCCACTCGGGGCTGTGGGCTTTCTCACCTGTATTTGGCTTTCAGGCGACGATGATTTTCAGGGCCAAAAACCAAATCATTTGTCTGACTGACGGCGTCGTTACGCATACGCCCCGTCGATTCCTGACTAACGAACCTAACGAGCTCAATTATTAATTGTTTACAACACTTGAAGTCCCCACGGCTCCACCCCCCTCCGATTGAGGTGTGACGCGTGTGTGTGTCATGCACGAGTTGCCAGCACTCGGCACTCAGACTTATTTATTTATTAATTAAATCATTCATTGTTCAATAGAACCGCTGGGAATTACAACAGCTGCCGCTCCACACCAGCAGCCAGACAGACAGACAGTTGGGCAGACAGACAGATGGATAGACTGCCAGAGGAGGCTATGGCTTCCGCTGGCTGCTCGAGTGCATTCATCATTTAATTAGTTGGAGGTGCATTCGAGCTGCCGCTTGGCTGCTTGTTTGATTTGCGGTAAGCGATTTCTATGAATAAACAAAATACTTGCACACTTGCACAGAATCTGGCAGCAGGGCGGACAAATCAATCGACTGTCATTGGCCGTTGGTTGCTCGTTGTGTTGTTTGTTTTTATTGTTTGCTTGTTTTTATGGATTTTTGCTTTTTAAGTTTTTTATTGCGACAAAATTGTTTGTATTTGCCTGGGCTTATGGCCAAGACGATGGCGAAAGCCCATCGACCAGCATCCCCGCCCAAACGGCCGGGTAGGGCGAACAACAGCGGAAAACAATAAAAATACAATTTTATGTCTATGACAGGACCAAGTAGGTAGGCACACACACACCGACAGACATTCGCAGAGACTGTTTGAGTGCTCTCCGAGGTGCACTTGGAAGTGAGCGGAGGTCGAATGGGTCGGGTCGGTTTAGGTCGTTGGATTGCTGGATCTCTGCACGTGGCAGTTTTGTCTGGCGGCCGGCGGGTCCGATTTAGACATTGGCTAAATTTAAAAAGCTCAAGCACACACACAACCAAGCGCAAGCCAGTGTGTAGGGAATGTCAAGAGTCGAGAGCGAAAAGCAACATTTCCTGTGTCCTTTCTTCGATTTGATTTTTCATTTCCGCTGCACAAATGGTGACAAAGTAAAAAACCATTGCCTTTAAATGTGTGCGAGTGTGTGCGACTATTTGTATATCGTGTTGATTTCTCGTGAAATACCAATTCACCCCAAGGTTTGCCCTCCTTGGCCAAATCCACTTGAGCGAATCGGTCGGCAGGTCGTCGTCGTCGTCGTCGTCGCCGCTGCTGTTTGGTTTTCGCACACTTCGAAGAGCTGAATTGGGGACCCGAACCCGAAACTCTTCCTGTCCCCGCTGCTGCTGCTGTGGACGGTCGACCCATCGACCTTTTGTCCTGTCGCTGGCATTGCCACAGCCGCTGCTGTTGCTGTTGCATTGGCCGGGCCAACATCTCACCTGCAGTGACAGGCAGCACACAAGCACAACTGCGGTGACCGTTAATATAATTTGATTCCCGTTTCGGGTTTGAGTTACCAAACGGCTGGCCGCGGCACAAAGCGCCCAGCGACAGCCACACACTCAATTGCCGGCAGGTTCGAATGGCGCCGGCGACCTGGGCCAGGAAACAATCCTGTCAACAGTGTCAATGACAATCATTAACACAAATCAATGGGATTAACAATATTTTGGACCCACACGCACACACGCAGCTTAACAGACAAACAGCTAGCTCGGCCAGGAAAAGGACCGGGCAACAGGACATCGGCAGGGTCATCATTCAACTTTGCTGCCGGCGGGCAGGCATTGGTGACCGGCAAACCAACGACCAACAGCGCTGCAACCGCAGACACACACACGGCCAGCCATTTGGCAAACATACGCACGCAAACACAAATCAACATGACAGGGACAGACTTAATCCCCCGAAATAGTGCAAAAGTGAAATGAATGCAGAGCACACACACACGGAACAGTCAGTCGAAAAATGGTCAACACTTAATTTCCTCTTTGTTGCTGGCGACGGGCGGTTGACTCGTTCAAGATTTCGTTTTGCTTTCAAGGAACTTCAGAAGCAATCGAAGGAAGTTGGGGAATAATGGAAATCCCAATTAGAGACCACAAAAGGAAGTGCCCACTTTTTGTGCTTGGATTTTTGAGTCATTCACTTTCGCTCATTTCCGGTCTGTCACCGAGGCTCGAGAATGTGTTTTTAATTAATTTGCCCAACGTGCAGTTGGGCAAGCTAAAAAACTGCACGTCTTCTGGCCACCTTTGGCCTCGGCCCGGCACGCACGACTGCCCCACTTAATTTTGTCGCCAGGAGCAACCGATGGCCGGCCTGGCCAGACTGTTCCGGCTCGTCTGACTTGCATAATTTCGGCCTGTCAATGGTGGCAGGGAACTTTTTCTGCCCCGGATTTGTCAACTGTCAACATTGTGCACGGCTCCTCCGAGTCCTTCCCATTCTGGGGGTAATTAAAACATCGCCTTACACACATGGAACAGTCAGCCGAGCGACGGGCGGGCAGTGGCGGAAAATGCTCTTAACTTTTCAACTGCAAATTGTAAACTGTGAACTGTAAACAGTTTATGTTTTTTAGACAAGCGGACAGAAGTTTGGCAACGGAGCGGCAACGGCAACGGCGACAGCGGCGGTGACTGCAGCTCGCTGGCCATTAAATAAGTTTGAATTGTCGCACCTGTCAGAAGTTTTGGAGTCGCATAATTAAGAGAGTTGCCACGCACATGACTGAGTGGCAGTGGTGGAGGCAACTCTGTCTGGCAATGCTGGCGGCATTTGCGGCTGCAGAGGAGCTCATCTAAATGAAGCTGTGATGTTTTTATGCTCGCCATAATTGATTTGTCCGACTGGCTGTGGCACTCGAATTCGTTGGCTTTGTTCGATGGCCGTTGTACGTGAGAACTTCACCGCACAGTGGCTGCCAAACGCCAACCGAGTACCCAGAATAAAAAAGGATTTCTGAGGAAGTTATCATGGGTTTTGGTGAGGAAACTAATGGATTTCTTTTAGGTGATTTAGATCTGGCTCATGGAATATTCTTTACTCCATTCAGTAGCTTTCTTTGGCTACTTAATTTGAAGGCTAAGAAATGTCCGCTTTGTTTCTGCAACAACTTCATTCTGTTCCTTTAGGTTTGACCACACAAATTTGCATTGGCAGCCACTGTCTTTGACGAAGTTCATTAGCGTGGCCAGAGAACGTGGCAGGTTTGCGGTTTTTTGTATTCTTTTCGAGGTGGTCATGTTGATTTATTCATTAGGACAGCCAGCATTCACCGCTGATGGCCACGGTCCACTCCATCCTCGGCCAACTAGCTGAGTCAGGCGAAAAGGCGAAGCTGGAGAAGAAGCGGTCCTTGGTGCAGGGACGCCAACTACGTGTGAGCGGGGCTAATGCCGAGACAAATATTTAAATGGGCTTATTCAAAGCCCAGGCAGGTGGTTCTTAGCCAGTCATCTTTGTGTTCTAAACGAACTGCAAACACTTCAATTCAAAATTCGACCGGCCACAAAAACCAACAAGCTGGCTGGCTGGCTGGCTGGCTGGCCGGGCGACAAGACTCCGGCCGGCAAAAGAAGTGGCAGTTGGATGGTTGGCCCTCGCTCGGCTGCTCGTTTTGTCTGCGGAAACAGTGGCTGCAAATCCGGAAATGTGGTTAACTGTAAATGTTGGCGCGACAAAATGTGCACCTAAAGGCCCTCGAAACGGAGATTCCATTGCCCGCCTGCCCGCCGGCCTCGACCCACGTTGGCCCGGCGGCGGAAGTGTCGTTGGCCAACTAAACGCCCCCGCCGGCAGTCTTGCTGCTGCCCTCCATTGTGGGGCGTTAATGGCTCTTTGCGGTTTGCAGTGAGCCGCTTACGAGTCGTTAGGATCGTCACCTTGGTTAGCATCCATAGGGATTTTTGGGGCCACGCGGCGTATGATTGATGCGGTTGCAGATCCTGCGCCTCCAGCTCAATTGGTTGGATCGCTGACGGTTGGACCGCTCAGCATGTTGACGCTGCTAATTACCCATTAAAAAGCGAGTGGCCGGCCAACTGGAGGAGTTCATCTTTCTGTTCTTCACGGTTCGTCCTCCGGCGCAATGAAAAAAGCAAGCGTAAAAGGTTATGATAAAGTTCGACTTTGTTGTTGGCCGCTGGTAGTTGTAACTTTTAAGCGGCTTGCTGCAAAGTTATTTCTATTTATTTTGCACTCGCCGACCCGAAACTTTAAACTGCCAACTCGAGCGATGCCCCCAGCCGGCCTCGGCCGGCCGCCGTTTCCTCCTCCCCAGCAGCGTGTCAATGTAAAGTGACTCCATAATTAAGCAGGCAATAAAAATGAGCATACAAAAAAAAGCAGAGGAGCTTGGAAAAAATCAACAGCAAAGAAGGAAGGTTTTCTGCGAAAAAAGAAAGCAAACTAGCAACAAATAAAAAAAAAGACGTAGAAATTTTCACCCGGAAAAGTTATGAATCTCATAAAACTTTCGCTTTGCCGGAAATGAGTGAAGTCAGCTGGCGGGGGGAGGGCAGTTCGGGTTTCTAGTACGTCTCAGGCTTTTGCGAAAAATGTCGCTGCTAATGACCGGGCCAGGACTTTTTGCTGACCATGCAGATATTTCAATTCGAATTTGAGCCAAACGGAAGCCAAACTCAGCCAGACTTTTGACAATTTGGCCTAGATGATTGGCCGGCAATTACGGGGCAACGAAGACGAAGAAACTCCGCTGCGATTTTTGGTTAGGCTTCTCTTCTCCTATGCTTTCTGTCGCCTGGTAAAGTTTCTTAGACTCAGTTTATGTCTTTGTGTACGCGGAAGGCAGAAAATCTAGCAAAGCTTTTCTGTTCCTTGCGCTCTTAAGATTTGCGGATTGCAAAGCCTCATTGGCGTTTAGTCCTGATTAAATAACCTATTTATTTATGAAACCTTCTCTGGCGATGATCAACTTTTCTGTGATTTACCTTAGGCTTTGGCTTATTCTGGTAAGTTTCTTGGCCTCTTAAAAATCTTTTCAAGTGAGCCAGATCTTAAGTCATTGTTGCCTTGAACAAAGCCCCATCGTTTCGTGTTTTCTGCGTTGTTTGGCACTTGTGGATCACGTGGGAAACCGCGGCGCTCACAAGCCATTCATTCTAAGCCCTCTGACTTGAGGATTCGCTTTAAGCAGATAATTAAACGGCTTGGAGGTGGCGCCGCCCACATTCCAACTCCCGCCAGAGCCACAATTCAATGGGGCTCTGTCCGCTGAGGACTGAGTGTTGGAGCTGCCACTGATGCAGCTCGGAGGCGTGACCGCCACGGGAAGCCTGAGCCGCAGCCTCGGCGTCTTGCAATCGAAATCAGAACCTGCCGATTCCGGGGCTCCAGTTGCTCGGTCACGGCGCACAACTTTCAATCACGTACCATTTATTTTCCCAAAGAGAATTTGTGGCGATATTTGGGGCACACGCCCACCCACAACCACACCCATAGCCGTATGTGCGGGCGGACCAGTGGCCACTGTGGAGCAGATGGTTGACCAGAATCAAATGCCTTTTGCTTTGCCATTAAATTTAAAAATTGATGAAAATTCTGGTTGTTTGTTTATTGTCGATTCCGACTTCGATTGCGGATGTGGTGAGTTCTCCTTCCCCTCCCATGCCAACCCACAAATCATGCATTGCAGTTGCCCTCAACGAGGCCAGTTAGTGGATTTCCTTATCGAGCAACAATCCAGCTAACAAGCAAAGCAAAGTGTGGAGCAAAAGTATCTGGCAGAGCTTTTAACTGCTAAGCGAATCGCCCGCGAAAATTGCAACTCTGACGGGCGCTAAAATTACAAAATTGAGAATGGAAAACGAAGAGCGAAGAGGGACGGTGAATAGCCAGCAGGCGAGCGAGGCTATAGCGGCCAGTCCGTTCTGCTTTTTTAAGCTGTCACCCGAAGTGCTGGCTGGGTTCCTGCATCCGTTGTTGCTGCCGCTGATGCTCGCGTTGTTGCTGCTGCCGTTGCTGCTTGTGATATTGTGTGCGTAGCAGCGTTTGAAATTACACCCTAAAGGACAATTAAGCATGAAGAATTTATGTGCCGTCGCGCTCCTTGGCGCAGTAGCAACATCATCCAGCAGCAACAATCTCCTCCATCCCCGTTGTTGTCCGCGTTGTCGGCGGCAACAATGCGACTTTGGCTGCGTCGGCGGCTGTCCCGACTGTCCGGATCTGGAGAAATAATTTCATTATGCTTGCAACTTAATGCCAACTTACAGTTTTACAGCCTTCTTTTTTCGAATTGCCCAACAGCCACGCCTCTCATAAAACTGCCCGGACGACGGCCCGAAGCTGCTGAGGCCGATACGCATGGCTTTGCTTTTAGCAGACTGGGCGACTTTATTATGCGCACTCAGCACTAAATTTTATTGTCAGTTCATGTCCCCTTGAATTATGTAGCACCAACAACAGCCATAATCTCGGGCAACGGCAGCAACAATCCGAATCATTGTAATGCACTTTGGCTCTGGCCAAGTTTTTACCATTGTCCTTGTAAGGCAGTCAGTCATTCGCTTATTAAATCCAAGTCCAAATCTTCCGGTCTGCCTGTTGCCGCTTGCCGCTTGCCGCTCTTAATTAACATTTGCCACGCAGATTACAAAAAAAATTCCCCGGCAAAGTCGCGCTGTGGGAATTGAATTGTGCATTGACCTGATTCGGTGGGAATCCTCGCCGGACCCACGCACACAAATTGAAGCATATTTAGTAAACAATTTTAATTAAAAGCCGACATCGCCATGGCCACGGCCGGGCCGCCTCGCGCACCGCAGCCACCAAACTATGCACATTAATTTGCGGCATTCGGCTGGCCAACAGCGGAGCCGGAGTGTGGCTAACTTTTTAATTCAATCTCGGCCCGAAAATCGGGCCCACACTCGCACCGCTCGTCCCTTGGACACCCGGAAAACCGCTGAAACAAGAAGGCAAATGCCTTTCTTTTTCCCTGGCCCAACAACAGGGACGACGGCCACAGTACATGCAATTTAATTTGACAAATTTTCGGAAAATAGTTTTGGCAAAAGTTGCGTTGGCCCCGCGAGACCAGACGGTGGGGTAGACGAAGAGGCTGCTGCCATCGCCGATGCCACCGTCGCGGTGGGCAGGAGACTGGGGTTGCCCAGGGCTGCCGTTTGGGGAACTCGTCGTTGTCGACGTTGATTCTGATGGTTTGGCTGGCTGACTGCAACCTCATTAAATTTTTTGCAACGGCAGCCACTCCATCGGGAGCAACATGCCGCGCTCTGCTGCCGCGCTCTGCAGCCGCCGCTGCTGCTGCTGCCGTTGCTGCTCCGGCAGCCAAAGCAATCAAAAGTCAATGTGCAACACTTAAAACGTCGATGCGGGCGCAACATTTTGCTGCTGATTTATTTATTACGCGACGCGGGACTTGGCAGGACAACGACCAAAAACCCGCCAACACACACAAATGGCCGCGCCGAACGTCCACACAAAATGGACTCTGTTGGCCGGAAGTGAAGGAAAGGTTGCTTTTTGGCCGGCGTTTTATGGGCTCCCAAACTCAGCAGCCATAATGCGAATCGCAGTATAATAAAACACAAAATATAAATGTCTATATATCTAGAAGGGATGTGTGTAAGGATTTGCCGGAATTTATTTCATTTTGAATTGATAATGCCTCCTCATAAGTAAGTCGCTGGTCAAAGGACCGACAACTCCGAAAGTAATTTCAAGGGCGGTAAAAGGTGGATCAACCCCAAAGAGACTTTACGCTATTACCTCATTGAATTTGTGGGGCATCCTTTGATCCGACGCTGTTTTTGGACTCCCTTAAAGTTCTCTCCAATATGGTTAGAAATAAAAGAGAAATCGATCTAGCCATGTCCGTCTGTCTGTCCAACTGTCCGCCCGTCTCTCCGTTCTCTTGTCTTGGCTCTCTGTTCTCTCCTCAAAATCTCATGTTTAATTGATCTCAGATCAGAGCTTTCGTTCTCTCAAAAGCTTCGACCACTCATCCCCCGAATTGTATATTATATAAAAGTGCGACCGATCGAGGCTGCCGGCAGTTGCTTGCGGTCGAGATTTGCAAGTCATGTTTTTGATTTTCTTTGTTTTTCTGTGCGTGTGTCATTCCGTGTTTGTAATTTAACGAGTAAACTGAGTTGTGGAATTAAATTCAGAATTGAAGTCCATTAAGTCAAATGGGCAAGCGCGCGATTTTTAATAAACAAAACCAAACAACAAAAGATCACACGAAAGAGGAAAACTATAATGAAACCAAGGGTAAGTGGTAGAAAATAAGAGTCATAAGGAATAAAAATAAAAGACTGTGGGGCTTCTAGGAAATTTTTTGAGGGTGAAACGGACCAGAAATCTAAGCCCACAACGAGGAGTTTGTGGAATCGGGTTTCATGAGTAAATAAAAAGAACCATAACAAAAGATTTAGTTATAAAAAAAGATTTTTAAATGCTACTGATTTGAATAATCGAAGCACGTCAATAAATATTATTTCATTTCATATTTTTACATGATACTATATGTAATTCTACTCGTTAAAAATAATCTTGAAAGTGAATTAATCTGTGAATCAAATTTCAACCTCAATTTTAAATACATTTATTATAATCGACAATAATTTCAAGAATTTCGAGGTGTGGATTATAAATCGCTTGATTTTAGAGAATTTTGGTTTGGCGAATGGCGAAGCCAAAAACACAGTGGAGTTCTTCTGAGTCTATGAAACATTTAAAGCTATAAATACTCACAGATGACTTTATGTTTTTAATCTTTGGTAATTTAGAAGATTTCAAAACCCTTTGACTCCTCATTCGAGATTGATTTGCATACCTTTTTCGATATAAAGTTTAGGAATCAATCAGTCGTCAGTCAGCCCTTTGATTTTATGAGTTCCTTTAAGTTTCGTGGGATCTACTAGTTTTGCTCAGCCTGTAAAACAATCTGACCAAATTCGATGAGCACTTTAAGATCTATTTGGGTGGTTGGTAGGTTGGGTGGCTGGCCGTGGAAAATCACTTGGGCTTCCCGGTCACGATTTCCGCAAATTTTTATATTAGGCTTTCGTTTATGTGAAAATTATGTGCAACGTAGCCACACACAGTCTCACCAACACACACACATATACCTTGTGACGGTGGGTGGGCGCAATTCGAAGTTGGGCTGAAATTGTAGCCGAAATTGCCAAAGTGACAAACCTGCCAGTTACCAGCGACAAGTCGAGTGGGCCTGGCCGGCAGCTGCTGCGGTTGCACTTTGGCTGCAGGACGACCAACAGCCGCCGCAGCATCTGAAGGATGCTGACGTCCTGCGTATGCTTCACGTTGTCCACGTACGCCAGCGCTCAATAACAGCGAACGGAAACGCCAACACGGAGTTCTCCGCGGTCCCGGCCAGCGGCCTGGGGATCGGTGCTGCGGCCAAGAAATCCAAGCACGTAATTTTTAAATGGCTTTTACTGGCAGTCAACTTAAACTTTATGTTGCGAACATTAGCTGCCTGCTGCTCCGCTCTTGCCCAACCCTAGGAAACTGAAAACTGTTTGCCCACCGATGATGGCCTGCGCTGGCGAACGGCGACCGGCGAACGGCGATGGCACCTCGCCGTCGAGTGTTAAATGCAGCTGCCAACATGACGCCGCCAGTCAACACGTTGGCCAGAGCCGCCCGCACGCCGCCTACGCCGCTGGAGGGGCTGCGGCAACTGCGGCAACTGGCTAACCGCAATGTTAACGGGCGTATTAATGCCATTTTTCTGCAGGCTTCCCGCCACGCCCAGGCCGGCCAAATGGAGTGGCATGACGTCGAGTGGCAGGGCCGTGTGTGTGTGTGGGGGGAGGGGCTGGGAAAATGACTTATGCCGACCGTTGCGGCTGCTTGACTTTGATTGCATGCATCACAGCCAGGCCGCCCGACGACCGAACAAACCACGACAACTTTGCCTGGGCCCCCGGCCATTGACTGCCACGGAGACGCCACCGCCATGTGCCGCCCATAATTAAACGGTTTTTAAGTCGCGCCTCGGCTGCCCTGTCTGTGTGACCAGCCAAAGGTCGTCTGCATCGTCGCCTGCCATCGCCATTGGCGCTGCTCTGGCACGGCTCCGGTCTTGGCCAGACTTTCAATTCACCTTGAGCACATCTCGCATATCAGTGGCATGCGATATGCCGCTGTGGGGTCCTGGGCCCGGCCCTCTAATGCACACGATCCATGACAGCGACAGCATCGAGTGGCGAGAGTGCATCATTTGTCAGATGGAAGACAATGCCAGTTACGTGCCGGTTACGGCCGCCGCTGGCATGCAAAACAGGCGTCATGAATTATGAAAGAGCCAGCCAAAAGTGCAGTTGGCAAAACGGCATATCCCTGTCTTCTTCTTAATCCCTGTCTGCCCTACGAAACGACAGATGGCCCCGCTGGCAGGCTGCACTTATGCGGCATTCCAATCGTGATTTGAAGAAGATCGTGAGAAGGTCAAGGGAAAGTCCCCGATGAATCTTTAGCCGTTCAACTTCTCGTCATTTAACTTTGTTCTACTAAAAAGACACCAAGAATATCAGAGCTTGGATACTTTTAGGAATAAAGTCTTTGACGATCGGAGAGTTCACGGGCACATCACAATAGAAGGCCGCCATGAACTTGGCCGCAAATCGAAGGCAGACATAATTCGCCGTTTGCCTGATTGTTAGCCCGTCCGATCGAAGTGCATTGGCAACGGCGGAGTCGCATTTGTCTGCCCGGCCGGGCGCACAGCTGGCGAGGACTATAATTTTGAGCAATGATAGTCAAATGGCGGCTGGCTGAGTCGGGAAATTCTTTGTTATATTCCAGCCGAGTCGAGTTCATTGGCGGCGGTCCCACACGGCCACCTTCAACGTCGTCGCCGTCGCCGTCGTGGTGGTCGTCGTGGTCGTCTGAGCAACATATGCTCATCAAAAAGAAGTTAATTTCTCTGTTGTGTTTGTGTTTGTCTTCTGTCGACTGACATTAAGCTGCTTGTTTGCACAACATCTCAGAGGACGACGGCACGGCAAGGCAAGTCGACAGCTAGCCGGTCGGGTCGGTCACATGTGTCTGGCTGTCTGTCGGCCCAGGCGGCCGGTGGACTCGACTCGCTCCCATTGCAACTTGAAGCCCAAGTTGAAGGCAACTGAAGCGGCGGCAGTGGTCACACCGTAGGACGTTGCACGTTTGCCTGGACAGGCCGACAGACGGCGGCTGGACAGATGGCGGCGGTCGCACTGCGACGTCCTTTATTTTTTGTGACATTTTCTCTTTGTTTTGGTTTTGCACTGCCGCTGTGCTTTTATTATATGTTGCATGTATCCTTAAGGGAAGTTAATTAAATTTACTGACCATGCTATTAAGCAAACAGAGCTGCTGTTTGCCCAGGCCCCTCCCAAGGGGCCCCAAAGGCGTCCGGCACTGGCAGTTGTGGGCGGATTGCAACGAGGATAATACTCAATTAAGCATAAAGCAGTTTGTGTCGCATGTGTTTAAGTGTCACGGGCAAATACAGCGACTTTGGCTCTCTTCGTCCTCGTCCGGCCAAATGACAGTTGAGACGGCCAGCGAAGGAGCCTCGGAGCAGCCGTAGGTAGCCATTGGCCCGTCATGTTGGTCAACATGTTGCTTGGGTGTTCGGTGGCTCAGTTGATGCTGCCAGTCACTGGCCATAGTTGCCTGTTAAAGTTAATCGAATAAGCCATCATCACTGGCAGTCAGCCGGCCAAGGAGTCACCGTCTCCGTTCGTCCGGCTCAGCCGTACAACGGATTTAATTACGCCAACGGAAACTCTGTTAAATGTAATTTACTGCATCGATGGCAGTGCATAAAAATGCAATCAGCGTTATGACAACACACACGCCCCGCACACACAAGCCCACAAAATCCCACAGCAATACCAACACGCACACACACAGCCAAATTAGCCGACGACATGTCGCTGGCTGTATTGCCAAGGAGCTCGTAGCACAAAAAAGGAAGTGGAGCGGAATGGACGGCGAACACAAGAACGAAAGCGGTGAGCGAGCGGGAATGGAGCTGGGCGGGGAGACGGGTCAGTCAAGGCGCCAAAAGCTATGCAAAAACATTTCCCCACTTCTAGCCGGGCTCGGGTTGCAGCTACTAAATCATTTTCACAATATTTTATGCTTGGTATGCAAGTGTCAAGCGGATACAGGGTGAGGCCTTAAAAGCAAGAAGTCGAATATAATTATAAAGAAAGCTAAAAGTTGCGGAAATTTGGTTTAGATGAAACGATTTTTCTAACACGAACTGACTTCCGATTTCTCTAGCCTCGCTATTTCGATATACCGCCTGGATTGCCCTGTATTCTTGGTGTTTTTGTGTAAAACTTCAACCACTGCACAGTGCTGTCTGTTATTTTTATAGTGTATTCACAGCTCTTGCATGCTGGCGAGTTGCTCGTCGAGCGCACATTTCCGGATGCGGAGAGCGAGCAGAAAGTTTCCGTTTCGATTCATTGTACAAAATGGCGAACGCCAGTCCGACGGCAAGTATGCATCTCTGTGTCCGGGACGGGATGAGAGAAAATTTAAAATTAATGTACTTGATAGTCGCAGCGAGTCAAGATGACCGGACGATGCCTGGGCACAGCCAGTTAATCAGCCGACACGAAATTAAAGGAATCAAATCGTGAGCCCCAAAAAGTAGGCAATTTAATTTGCAACTCAAAGATCTTCCGACTGCTGGACTCGCCAATTTCGAGACTTTTCAACTTAAATGCAATCAGTAGCCAGCCCCTAAGCACTGGCAGTGGTGTGGTGGGAGTTTTTCTTGGCACTTTAAAGTTTTTACTTTTGCCCTCTGCTCGGTTCGATGCTTGTCGGGCTGCCCACCAACCACTCTCCCTCTCTATCTCTACATACATATTTATTGTGTGTTTTGTTTATTTTATCTATGCTTCGTTACACACTGGCACACTCCAATACACATACAGACACATCGCATACACTCTGTGCAGTGGCTGTGCTGCAGTCTCCCTCGCCGGCCCACCCCTCGTCCCACATGAGATCGTCTCCCAGCCACTTTCTGTGTTTTTTGGTTCTCTGGGGGGCTCCAGAAACGAAACGAACGAAATTCTACTTAGAATTGGCCATTTGTGCAATTGCTTTGCCTGAGTGAACTTGCCTATTTTGGCATGACGATGACGACACAAAAGCAGCAACCGCCCACCCAGCCAACCGAGCCGCAGAAAGGGTTGGGCCGGGACCAGCCATGGGTCCACGGGCACCGTTATCATATGGTTCACAGTGCCATGACGCCGGCACCGAGGGTACGTCCTTGCCGTCTTTGTCGCAGTTGCCCTTTCGTACGGGCCTGGCAAAAAAGTTCGGCCTGCTCCCCAAATGTTTGGTGAGGCGGCGGACAAGAAAGGCGGCCGAGGGCCTGACTGAGTGCTGTTTATTTAAATAGACACACACACGCGGCACACCCACACAGATCAACATCTTTCCTCTTTCGTTTTAGAGGAGCTCTCGCCCCCTGGGCCTGGGTGTGCAGTTGGCTGTGGAGCAGGTTTGCTTTCCATGCAAGCATTTGTATTGAGTCAGGGCTGCTGCTATTGCTGCTGCCATGAATTATTTAGTTTACACTGCGCTCGAGTGAAAGTTACTTCAAAATTTAATTTGAAGATTTCCACACGAACCACCCAACCTGGGCTGTGTGTGCGATGGGTTTTTGTAAATAAATAAGAACTGCAAATTCGTTCACTAAGATAAAAAGTCAGTCAGGGCGCCCGGAAAATAAATTCGTAGGAAATCAATGAACCTGGCAAGAACTTGTCGACTTGAGTGCACTGCATGCCGAACCAGTAAATCCTGGCTAGGTAAATGGAATTACAGGACCCACCCGACCGTCCCCCTTTCCGCCGTTGACGTTCGGCATTTAGAAAAGGGATAATTTGGCATGTGCATAAAAGAAGGCAAACAGAAAGCAGCCGCTCACCGTCGCCGTCGCCGTCGCTGGTGTTCAGCGCCAAGCTGGGGACTTTCTGGCCCTTAATGCAATTGGCTGAGCGCTCTTTTTGGATGCCGTCCAGTTGGACTAAGCCAAATGAGCACAGAGCATGGGCCGGTTAGATTTTTGTCTGCGTGTGTTTGCTTTGCCTGCCATAAACTTGTCGCCGCTCACCGCTCGGCTTGTGTGCATTAAAATTCAATTTTCCACGGCGGCAAATGTAAAATCGTGAGCTTCCAAACACACACAACAGACAAAAGCGGCCCAGCCAACAAACAAACGGGCTCTCGAACACAAAGCCAAACAAACAAACAAACAAACAGGGAAACTGGAAAATAGACAGGCGACTGCCTAGAGAGCCTCAGAGTCTTTGCCTTTTAACCACGCTTGCAGCTGGAAGCGGCAGACGGACCAACACACCGACGAAGGGAAAGACGGCTGACTGAACTCAATTTTCTGATGGCTGACGATCCCACGCATCGTGTATACGCCCCCCTAAACCGCCAGTTGCCATCATCGCTGCCAATTGAATAGGCCCAGCGGACCGACGGACCGGCGGCCCAGACTCTCTCCCGGACTCCTCTTAAGCATAATGAGTTGACAGGCCAGCCAGACGGAACTGTCGCCCGGCTGTCCCCTGCCTCGGCCTGCCGTCGATAACATCAAAAGGCTTGTCTGTTGGCTCGCCTGGCGGTGCCTCGTCCTGCCGCTGGCAGGCAGTTTAAACAGTTTTTGCTAAGCCTTCAGATGATTACAGGCAGACTAGATAAAGAGAAAGGGAGAGCCAGCGCGACGGCATAGTTGTAGTTTGCGGCTGCCGCTGATCCCCTTTTGCCAGCCAGTAATTTGTGTGCCTTGAGACTTTGGCCGGGCCGACGGGCGGAGGCTGGGCAAATAATTTGCCTGGGAAAGAAGTTGCTCATATTTCATAAGGCAGCTGCAGCAGTGCCCTTGCCATCCTTGCAAGACTTTTGACATGAAAGGGTCGCTGTCGGTCGCCCGACTCGGGCTGGGGGCGGGCACCGGCCACCATGTGAGCTTAAAATTTTAAATAATCTTGCGCCAAAATTGGTTTCACATTACTCAAAACCTGGCTGAGTGGGGGTTGCCAGCAACGACACAAATCCCTGGCGTAAGCCATCGACACGGCAAGGCGATGAGGCGGGCGGGATCGTCCAAGGCAGCACCTGCCACTGGCAGCTCTTCGGCTACGGCGAAAATATTTCCCATGCAAGCTCTGAAGCTTCAAAGTGAATTTCAGCAAAAAGATGTGAAAATATGTGATGTTAAATTATTAAAAATCCTGCTTCCCAGCCCGCCCTGCGGGCCTCTGGCGGCTGCCTTTCACCTCCTTGAGCGACTCTCGGGTTGGCCGTGCTGGAAATTCTTCTCAGCTGCTGTCATCGGCCGGGGGTCGTTTGCTTCGGTTTGCCAAATATTTTTGTGATAAATTTTTCAAATCGCTGGCAGTATTCAATTTTAGGGTAGACAAACAAGCCCAACAAGCTGGGCTCCCCCAACTTGACTAGCATTTCAGGTGAAGGTCACTCACAAAGCTGCTGCCGGTTGGCCAGGGAAGTCCGCCTTTTGGCGTTGGCAAAGTTGGGAAATTTTGAAGCTTAAACCGCAAGAGCAACACTTAACGCCATTTAGCTAATTCCAGACCAGGTTGGCTATAACCACTGGCAGCTGTTGTTGCCCCTCGTCGCACTGGCGAGTTCGCTTGGAAAGTAACAAGTTGACCTTAAAGTTTTTTGCATAAGCGACTGCCCGCCTGCCTGCACCACTTTGCTGCAAGTTGGCTGTTTTGTTGTGGCTGTGGGGGGTTGGGGCGGCTAAAAGTTTTAGCAGCGCATAAAATTTCCCTAGAAACTGCAGCTGAAAATCCGCACACCTGCCGGTGAAGCAATGCGCTGGGTAACCACGGCCATTGCGTGATTTTCAAAACTCACAGATCATCGGGCAGCCACCAGAAGACACCTGAGTGGCTGGGCAAGGTGGGTGTGTTAATTGTGTGTGTTACAAACTTATGAGGGTTGCCACCCGAGCTGCCAGTTGGCCGTCTAAGCCCTGATCGGCCCGTGGGTTGACGGGTGGTCTGTGGCCTCTGCCAAGAAATTTTAAACCAGTTCAAACAACGCTCGAAACAAGCAATGAACAAAAAACAAACAAAAAACGACGACGAAAACAAGGCGAACAAAAAAAAAACTCTGTGGAAACGTCCAACATGAAAGAGGAGACATAAACAAGCAGCCGGGAGGCGGAACGCCGAAGTACAATGGACCTGGCCAAAGCGAACGAGGTGTGTACTTAAATGGCAAAAGAAATGCGACCGGAAACACATAAAGCAGCCGGGAGTGGAAGGGGCAGCTCGGATTCCTGGGATTTTTGGCGGTGGTTGGAGAAAAGGATTTCGGTTTGCAGACAAACTTCCGCAGCAAATTTTAGTGCCCGAGACACACGGCAAAGGATGCACCATGTTTAAATAATCCATAGATGCCTTGAGTCCTCCGCTCGCCTTTCCCAAGAGGTGGAGGAAGCCGCTGCGGCAATAGCTCCATTGAAGTTAAGGGAAGTTTGCCAGCGAATCTTGCAGTTGCCCTGCGATTTTCTATTCTCTGTCGGTCAGGGAAAAGATCGAATTCAGCAGGGGCAATATAATTCGATCTTTCAACTCAGCTCGCTTAAATTGTCTCCTGGATTTCAGAATGATCTTAAGGATTATCGCCATCCAGCTTAAACCATTATTTGAATGGTCCGGAGAGACGCCTGATTGTTTTATATTTATTTCGCTAATGTTCCACTAAAGTTCTCGTCAGCTCCTTCCTCTTTCATTTCCCTTGAGGCTCTGATCTGGGTCGCTGAATTGGCCTGATCGCGATTACTTAATGCTCGATTTAGCTAAAGAGATTAACCATCAACGTCAAGTTCTCAATTACCATATCATGAGGTCGAGCGGGGCTCGTGGCTGGCGACAAAACTCAACGCAAATTAAAGGACAATTTACGTCAACGCGCCAAACGAAGTCCCTCCTTTTATGGTAATTAATTAGACCTGCCGCCCTGACAACCTGTCCTCCCCTCCCGGCCGTCGGTGGGCAAGACTAAAAGTGAGCATGAAATATGAAAAATAAATACCAAGGGGCCTCCGAAGGTGGGCCGGGTGGGTGCGGTGGTGGGCTAATTGAGCGCGTGTGTGTGTCCAGTTTGGCGCTGAATTAATGTCAGTGCGACCCTCCACACGCACGCCCTGGCGAAAAGGGTATCATGGCCGTCAGTCTAATTTGAGTGGTGCCCCCTTTTTTTGTTGCTGCGGTGGGGCCGGTGCGCCTTAATTAAAAATTTCATTATTTAGTGGGGGGTAGTGCGTTTGGAATTGAGGTTAATAGCCGCCGAGTGGGCACTTTGAAGCGCTTAACCCAAACGGACTTTTAACCAACCAGGCATCAATCAGCAGGCCGACGATTGCCGATCACCAGCCGCCATTTTCCGCCTTTGGTCCGGGCGGCTGAGTGGGCTGGCCGGCTGACCGGCGACTGTTCATGGTCAGATGACAGCAAGCCAATGATGTCAACAACATTTAACAATGCTGGCCAAACAAACACAACGAGAAGCCGAAGCCACAGTGACGTCGCTCGGTCCAGACAGCTGGGGGGCCGGGGTGGACTCGGGCTTGAGGATTGTGTGCATTAACATTTAAATTACCGTTAAGTTGGGCACACGTTGCCCCACGGCTGCAATTCATTTTCAACTCGATACGCACAGACAGGCAGCCGCCTCCACCGCCACCGTCAGTGCCGCCAAAGGGGACACGGATACGGCTGGTAGGCGGCGATGTTTCTTTTGGACCCGCTTGTTTATATTTATGCCGCTTTTAGTGCAAATGAGTGCTCGGTTGACTACGGACAGCCGACATTGTTGTCACTGTCGACGTGATCCGCACCCCAGCCGCCTGTGGGGCGACGCAGCGTTCGCCTTGTTGATTTTAAATCTGCGCGCTGTGACAACGCGGACATTGGAATGCCGGCAACGCCGCCAACTTCACCCGGGCACTTTAGCAAATTGGCTGGCCAATTGAATGCATTATCAATTACGCTTGGCCAAGCAGAGCCCGCTGCCACCCACGGGCCCGTCCTGGGGAATGTGGAATGCCCTTCCCATTTAGCTGAGTTATGAGTGCCAAAGTTGGGCTGGGGGCGCGGCCGTTTCGGCCAGGTTGAATTTTGATAAAGCCTGCAACTTTAATGAGGCTACGAGGGGCGCTCGTGGGGCTTCTTTTAATGAGGCCCCTACGACAATTCCGAGAGTCTGGCACGCACACAACTTCTCTTTATAGTTGGGCCGCCCAGCCCTTTCCCCGCTGCTGGTCGTTCATACGCAGGTCGTAAAAAAGTTTTATGTTTTTTTTATGGTGATGACAATTGCGCTTTGCGTTTCTTTTCTGCCCACCGGAGCCGCCATTGCTGCCGCCACCGCAGCCATTGTTGTCGCTTGTTCTACATGCAATTGTGGGAGTCTCGTCTTTCTTTCGGCCATCCCGCTCTCTGGTTCTCCTGCAGTTGTTTATGACGCCCCCGAGTGCAAGTGCGTTGTAAACAAGCGGTGTGTGCAACTTTTACGATACCCTTTCCTGAGAAGTTTAATCAGTTGGCTTTCAGTGGTGGTTGCCTTAAGTAAGTGTGCCCAATCGAGCGGGCAAGTGGTGATCAGGACCAGTAGATCCTTCGTTACTTACTACCCCCAACCAAAGGGTATTTAAAGTGCCCTGGCTTGGCCAAAACCTGTCACATTAGCTGCTCTTCTTGCTCAGTCAGAGGTGGCGCCACCTGGGATGACGAAGGGGAAAGTTCGATGCCGTCGGGCAGGCCATTTGTTTGGAGTTGTTCCTCGGCAGAGCCAACCAGGACTGCAATGCAAGTGTCAAATTATTGGCTAAGAGAGAAATCCATACAAATTCGATACACTTCAAGTGCACTTGCACAGTTGCCAGAAAAGTTTTTGCTTTTTTTCGTGGCGGTTGAGGCGCACGTTTTGCACCTGCGGTAGTTCGTCGTCGTCCTTTCGATTCGTTTCGTTTGGCTTCGATTTCGAGTGTCAATTCAGCGACCTGGTCGCTGCTGGGTCCGAGCGGAGGGCGCGCTCGGGTATCGCAATCACACTAAACTGACGCCACCGCTGCCGCCGCTGGCAGTGTAACCAATTTCGAATCGAAATCAGACAGCAGCCGCTGGCAGACAAGGTAAACGATACGTTGCTGTTGTCTCGAATGGTAGTTGGCCCAGCTGCCAAAGCCTGCGCTGGGAATTGGCAGAGCAGGCGGGGCGGGAGTCCTGACGATGACTGAGCGTTTAAACGTGAGTTTGGGCCACATTTGCATGCCAGGAGGACGGAAGGCCGGGCGGCTGCCCAATTGCCAGTTACCAACTGCCGGTGGGTGTGTGTTTGGTGAGCTCCCAATCAGATTGGGCGATTCTCGGTGGGCCTTCAATGGCGGCAGCTTTAGGATTAACAGGACTAAGCTGTTTAGTCTGGCGACAGCAAGAAGACGACGACACCGACGGCGACACCGACGACGAAGTTTTCGCTGGCAGTAAACCGCGGATGCCCACACCCACACCCACCCACACACCCACAGCCAAATAGTTCCACTAATTTCCATTTAAGCCTCTCCAAGTTTGACGATCTCACAGGCGAGTGGGAGTAGGGGCAAATCAGAAGAAGGACGAAGCCAGCATAGTTCCCCTGTCACTTGCTATCTGCATCTGGCCGCGTGCGTGTGCGTGTGTTGGTGAAAGCTAACAACGGCAAAGCTCAAATGTAACTGTACTCGCATGTTGCTCTCTGTCAGTCTGTGGGCTTGTCTGCAGTTGATGTCATTGTCATTGGCAGTCGTCGTGTGGGTCGTGGCTCGAATAGGCTCCATCCAAACCGCAGCCTGAGCATGTGGACGCCACTACTTGGTGGCGACCGCCACCCCACGGCTGGCTTGGCTACGCCTTCCGCGCGATGAGGGTGCCCGCCGGCAGTCTTTGGCTCACTTTATTATTATCCATTTGGGCCCCCGACTAAAGCGCTCCATAATCGTTATGTAGCAAATATTATGGCAAATGACAGTCTGCTTGTAATCATAATTTTCGTGTCGCTACATTTGTGGTGTCCCCGCGTCCTTCCGTCAGGACATATCGGCCATCCCGCACACACACTTTCTGTTCGTGGCTCTTGCCTTTCGTTTCTCGGCCTTTGCATTTGACTCGCAGCGAACCGTCCGCCCTTTTTGGCCCGCCCCGTGGCCCATCAGCTCATATCTGACATCGACCAGATTCCCCAGCATTACCGAGCGGCACGCCCTCCCGTTCAGCGCTGTCTGTCCGCCCGTCACTTCGGGGAGGGCGGCGTTGGCGTTTACTCGACTTTATACCTTTCACGTTCGTTTATTCCCCGTCTTCTTTTGCTTGCTGCAAACATTTCTGCGGTTGGTGCGGGCGTGGGATTTCCGTAGTCTAATGATATTGATTTACTTGAGATTTTTGGTAGAACTTCCCCAAAGCGAAGCTCGTCGGTGGAGTTGGTTGGGCATTAAAGCCACAACAAGAAAGCAGGAGGCCCCAGAAAATAAGTTTCTTTAAAGTTCATCTCAGATAGGCTTTGATTTGAGGAGTTCATTCGCTTCTAGCCAGGATTTGGCAGATTTCTCTACTTTGCGTCTACTCCAATTCAGGCTAATCTAATTCCCTTGCTGGCTGTGATATTAGTAGCCCTGCAGGACCTTCTAAATACTCACTAGCTAGCCGTTGCGAATGCCCAGCTTTGCCTTTGCCTTGCCCAAAATGAAAGCAAATATATACGACTTTGTATAGAGACTTTGGACATCTGACTTAAATGTGTGGCTGTAATTTATACTGTGCCAGAGTTTTGTTTTGAAATGAACCCACAATGGCCACTGAGTCCAGGCCACACTCAACCAACCACCCACCCACACACAGAGGCAGGACATGGAAAATTCCTGTTTATGTTGCCTGCATTTAGGCATTACAAGTTTATGGTCGCTGTGTGTGCGTGGGTATGAGAGCGGCTCTGTTTACCTTGCCAATGCAAGGCGAGAATCCGCAAGTCTTCCCCCTAACCCCTCCGGCCTTGTCCTATGAGTCCTGGTGGCGTAGTTAGCCACCAAGTTGGCCCGCCTGGGCCAGAGTGCGGGGGCCTGGCGGGCTGGAAAAATAAGTTAACATGCCAGGCGTGTTGAGCCACTTTGACAAGCTACAAATGTTGTGCAGCATAACGGGCTACATATCAGTTTGCTGTAGGCCATGCACCCTCTTCACACGCCCCCACGACACACACACACACACATACATGAAACTTTGTGGGAACATGCAGGGTGGGCGGGTTGGCAAAAAATGAAAACTTTTTAAAAGTCATATTCCTTGCGAGCGAGCAGTGTTCCTTCTCTCTCTCGGCTTGGTCTCTCTGGGTCTGCAAAGTGGTTTGAACTTTAGCAACAATTTTGATAAAGATGCAGGGCAGGAACTTGGACTGCGCCGAGTCTACACAGAGCGAAGCGAAGGGGTTACTTTTCTGCCGGGCAGACAGTGAAAGGATCCCCCCTCCCAGCTGCATCGGGTGTTCGGTGTGTGTAAGTGTGTACGCTGGTCATGTACGTAATTAGAAGTTTCGCTAGTAAAATAAAGTAAAACGCTGGCACGGAATATGCAGCAGAAACGGCAACATTCCCCGCTCGCTACGGGGTTGGGAGAGGGGCAACAACAAAATGAAGAAAATGAAAAGTTGTTGGGCTGGCAACAACAAAATCTTTGGAAATGCTAGAAACCTCGGCTCAAAATAAGAGTAAAAATAAAAAGAGTTACGTCTACGGCGAAATTAAAACGAATGAAAAACTTGCCAGTGGTGGGTTGGTTGGTTTGCTGGTTCGGTCGGTTTGCTTGGTCGGTCGGTCGGTTGGTGGTAAAAGCTTTTGGATCCTTTCTTTTTTTTACGGTTAGCCAGCCCGCATTGAAGCCTGGAAATGCTGAATACCCTGGAGGCCAATTTGGTTGTTGGCCAAGCCACTTTCATTAGTGAAATAAAGAAAATGCAAAACAATTTCGGAAAAGTTCTTTATTTTATTTCTATCTCAGTTCGGCCAGGAAATTGATTTAGAGCCCGACAGGTGCACTCGCCTTGGCCAGCAAAAGTCCATCCAAAGTAACAACATTCAGTCGATTCCATAGCCCAAACTTTGCCCCAAAAATAAATTGCGGTTCAGCAAAAATTCTTCAATTCCAAGACTTTTAAATTCCTCATAAAATTTAAAGTAGTTTTCTGTTGTTGCTGTTGCTTTCGCTATGGGGAAATGCACTTTTTCTTGGGGGCTAATGATGTGAAATGTTTATATAGCGTCGCCTGCAATCACAAAAGTTAAATAAATGCGAGCATTTTCCAGCAGCGGAGACAGAATTGTCGACGCTGCGCAGCTGCGCAAAAGTCAACATCATTTAAAATGCAGCAAATTGTGTTTGTTTTTGTATTTTATGTTATTGATTTGTTTGTCGGCTGCCCTGAAACCCCCTGGCGAAATTAAATTGCTGAGATTTTTGCTGATTTTTTTTCAATATTTTTCTATATTTTTTTTTCACAGAAATTCTCATCAAAATATCAAGTTACGTACAATAATAGTTGTCATACGTGGAAAATGCCTTCGGTTTTTTTTTTGTGTTTTTTTTTCTTCTTTTTTCTTTACTTATACAAGAATAATAATAAAAAATAACGGTTCTAATTATGCTGCCGGTTGTGGAGATTTTTTTTCTTATATAATTTTTTTCTTTTTTCTTGCTTCGGGTGTGGTTGCTGTTGTTGTTGTTGTATAAATTAATTCTAAAGACCGGAATGCCGTTAAACGTGCCACTCACTGCGCGCTCCATTTTTTTTTCATTTAATTTTTTTTTTTTTTGCTTTTTACCTAAATAGTAATTTTTTTTTGTGTGTAATTTTCTAGTTGTATTTTTTTCATATAAAATTTTCACAATGAAATGCACAAAAAGCCGCAACAAACAAGCTATAATAATCATAATAATAATCATAATAATTTGTGATTTTTCATCATTAATAATTAATGGAATATATTGGGGGAAAATATGCTAAATTGAATTAAATTCTTTTAATTTGTAGTTGGCTAATCTCAACTAATAATTAATTACCTTAATCGCAATATTCGAAGCATTCAAAGCGCGTCAAACGAATTCACATAGACAAACAAACAAATTAAAAGAATTCATTTCCCATTTTCAACTCCAGATCTTTCAAATATTCCCGGCTCTTAAAAAGGAGAAAATATCTGATGGGGTATAAATTTGCTTAAAGAATGTTCGCTTTCTTTTAAGTTTTTTGTTTTTCCTTTTTTGCGCAAAATACGCACACACATCAAACTCACATCAATAAACACACTGACAATTATATATATTCTATATATAATTTTTGCTATTTGCTATTTTAGCTATGACTCCTCTGTCCCTTTTGTGTTTTATGCTTAAAGTGGCCAAGCGTTTGTATTACATTTTCTCTTTCTTTTTCATTTTTATAAATGGATTTTGAAATTTTTCCTTTCGACATAAATTACAAGACTCAACATTAAAAATTTGCGAATGCTGCGCTGGGCCCGTGGATCTTGTTGTTTTTTTATTTCTGGGCTGTTTTTGATTCACTCGAAGTAATTTTTTTTTTTATTGATGTGATCTGTGCCGAAACGTGTAAATTTTGATATCGATTTGGCGCCTTAATATTAGAATTTAATTTAAATCGTATGCCTGTCTTTCTATGATTTGGGGATTCGTTTTTGCTTTACGCGTAAGCTTACATTTACCAAAAGCTAAATTAAATTAAGATCTTTATAAAAATCTATGTAAATCACCATTTGCTGACCGCCCGACCGCCTAACCAACACTTTCCCACCCCCAAACAGCCTTCATTTCTGCTCCTAATCTTAGTAACGTTTAACTGGGGTGAATTCCGACTGTCTGGTTGTCCTTTCGGCCCCGTTAATAAATTTCAATATACACATTTTAGTCAGAATTCAATGAGCCGTGCCTTACTTTAGATGCTTTGCATACACTCCGTCCGTTTAAAAGGTAAGGTATCATTAAATTTACAATTAATTATAAATATTTTTTTCTTTCATTAAATATTAATTACACATACACACGCACACATGAATCGCGTCGTTTAGTTTTACATTTGGGGATTTTCTGCGTGGGATGCGTGGGGGAAGTTACCGGGATTCCAATTTGCTTTTATATGCATTTTTAATTTCTTATATCATTCGTATTCTGTCGAAATCTGCGTACTTGTGTATATTTTTTGTGGCTGCATTAGTTTGCCATCGAGTTGATTTAATTATTAAAATTAAACTAAATTCATTTCACTAAACTATACACAAAATTTACCATTTATGCGCTTACTTTTTGTTCTATTCTAAACGCCTCGTTTGCTCTCATTCGCTCTCACCAGGCATATGTGAGAATATATCTATAAGTCTAGGGACTCGTCGACTTTTTCTTGAGGGTATATTTCTACTATGCTTGGCCAGCGATTGCCGTTTAGTCTACGCTTAAATTTAATAGCCCGTCGCCCTGCTCGCCGGTTTGGGGCCAACTAAAAGATTCTAGAAAACTCTGCCAAGCAATTTTTGCAAACGAAAGTGTAAACGATAACAAATCATAAATATAACTATGTTCGTCTCTATATATATCTTCTATATATATTTTAATTTTGTTCTTATATTTTCTTGGGGTGATTTTGGGATTCATCGTTTTGCTTCTTTTGATTCTTAGCATGTTCAACTTTTGACTATACAATTCTGGTTCATTTTCGCGGCAAGATCGGTTCTCTGCATCCTTGTCGCTGCTATGGCAACCTTTTAACTGTAAATCTATAGAAAATCGCCCAATTGCTGTTCGGCCTGCTTGAAGTGTATGGAAATTTCGGGCTTCGTCGATTTGGTTTGGTTTTTTGTTTGATTTTTGTAAAACTCTCAATGTAGACAATAAAATATATACTATATATACCCTATATATTCTATGGTTTGTCTATATAGTATGTAGGTAGTACTCTCTAGACTCACATTCAGCGTTTCTTAAAATTCGTACATTATTAACTTCAATTACGGGGTCATCAATTTCTTACGTATGAGTGGCTCTGCAGTTGCTACGAACAAAGACGACTTTTGGGAATCGAAATCCGGATTGGAATCTGATTGAGAATTGGAAAAAGAAAATGAAATTTTGAAACACCTTTGGACTTTGGTTCAACCGATGATGCAATGCAGAATTTATGCTAATTGGAGTGACTTCAAAACGTGAAAGTTGCCCAGGCTGCTTAGGATCTGCTTTCTATATTTATCCCATATACATCCCTATATATCCCATATATGTCTAAATGTCAAAACGATTTATATTTTTGTTTTTTTGCTTTTGTTTTTTTTTGTTGTTACTGCAATTAATGCATAAACGCGGAACACCTCGTTGACCAGTCTTTCATATTTTTTAACTTTATTTTTATTTTTTTTTCTTACACGCGAAAAATGTTTCCTCTTTTAAAATAATCTCCTTTTAAATGTAAAATATTTCCCATAGTTGCGCTGAATTGGGTTCGCCTTCTCTATATGATTTGGGGGGCTTTAGTATTACCGTCTAAAAGTAGTTGAAGTTAAAGGTTGCCTATACAAAATATTATAAGGATTCTTATATCTCTCAAAGTTACACTAAACTGATTGAAGCAATTTTGACACATCGTACACGTTTTGTTGTTCTATGGATAAATTTTGGTTTCGGTTTCCCTTCCTTCAATACATTTTAAACACTATCTCTTAGTTATTCCAGAACTTGATTTCGGAATTCAGTGCTTTGCTTTGCTTAACCATTAAGTCGATTCGTGGGTATGTACATTCAATGGAAGCAAAATGCTACGGTAAATGGAAGCCTCGAGAGCCTCTCACGGCTCATCAAGGGCTACTGGGGAGTTTTACTTTAAATCCCGTTTTGAAAGATGTTTTTTTGGAGTTTTTATTTAGAAGACCGAATTTTTGTCTGTCTTCTTGGGGGCAGGGCTCTCTCGATTCGTCAGTTGCTCTTGTGGTTATGCTTATGTTTCTTGTTCGTTTAGCTTTGTTTCCTTAGTTATTTGTTGTTTTCTGGATCACAGAATTTCTCATCACACAAACCATATAATGTTCGAATTCGACTGTACTCGATCATGTTGTATACTTTGATGTTAGCAGTTGTCGTTGAAAAGCAAATACTTTGAACAGAAATTAGGCTGCCTCGGTTCGCAAGTGTTTTTCAAAAAGTTTTTATTCGTTAAAAATAATTAATAATTAAAAAGGTTTATAAACAAAATGAATGGTGTTTTAAGCTAAATAGAAAAACTAAAATCTAAAGCACAAAGTCAAATAAATCGGGGCATAAAAAATTGAAAAAATGAAATTTCCGTGCTCGCAATAAAACAAACAACACAATTTAAATTAATGAGGCACATAAAGAAGAATTAAACGAACTTAATTTAGCTTAGGAAAGGAAATGCAATGCGTGCGCTTGTAAAATTTAAAAACGAACCGTCTAAAAATGTTTATAAAAGAACTTTCTCATAATACTTTCAATCAATCACTTAGCGTAAATAATTTAGAATTTAATCCGTTTGTAACATGAATTTTGCACAATTTAAAATCAAAGGAGCACGAAATTTACGAACTTAATTCTATGAAAATATGACAACGTTTAAATTACAAAAAGAAACTAAAAACTAAAGATGTAAATATACGAAATTTGTTTACATTGCTTACAATTGTTTTAAACATATTTTGCACTTGTTCACTTGTTGTTGTATTTGCTTTTTAAAAGTACGACGAATGCTTAATTTTTTTATTTATACGTACAATTTATATAGTGTTTTCTTTATTATTTTTTTTTTGCATTTTGTTTTGGCAGTGTTAAACGTTTGATTGTGGTAAAAAACAAAACAAAAACATTATGATTTTTATAATTTTTTTTGATTTTTTTGTTTTTTTTTGCGATACTTATAAAAATTGCTTAGCTTTGGTAAATTGTACATATTTCCAGCTCCGCTGTCTGCCGCCGGGGATCGAAGATAAGCTTCACACGAACCTAAGTTAAGATTTAGAAAGGATTTCATAAATTTAAAGATCTCCCCGGCTGCTTGCGGGAGCCACAACGACAATGACAACGATGATGATTTGAATGCGACTTAAAAAGTAGGCAAAGAATCGAAATAAATCTAGGAAAATATATAAAAACCAACAGGGTGGATGGTGGCGGGGGCAGGGTTGGGGGAAACTGGTACCGGAACACGTTCCGGAATCGGAACTTCAATAAAAATCCATTCTGCTTCTGTTGAGCTCTGATTGCTTGCGATCTCGTTGTCCCCTGGCCGCTGCGGATGCGTGATTTTCTTTCTCTTTGATGGCACAATTTTGTTGATGATGTCTCTGCGTTTAGATCTCTCCTCACATGTGGCGCTTCATGTGAAGGGCCAGGTGGTCCGAGCGGGAGAAGCAGCGGTCGCAGTTGCGGCATTTAAACGGCTTGGCGCCGGTGTGCTTGCGGTAATGACGCGTCAGTTCGTCGCTGCGGGCGAAGCGCCATTCGCAGCCTTCCCAGGAGCACTTGTAGGGCTTTTCACCTGCAATCGGAAAAGAAACAAAGATGAGAAAAGAAAAAAAAATTAGGATTTAGCTGCAGTCGAAAATGAAACTGCGTCAAGGATCTTAAATAATTTTTAATGCGAAAAATTCGCTTTTCTCTCGTTAGTTGGCCAGGGACAGAGGCGAAAATTGTTGTTGCAGTTGCTGCAAACAATAAACCGTAAAAATATGCGTGAGGGGTAGAGTGGAACGGAAAGAACCGGAACAGCACAGGGAGGAAGTGAATCCTGTGAGGAACAATTTTTATTTAGCGCGCGCTCCTCAAATGGCAACGAAATGAAAAAAGTTTTCCCAGCAGGTCAGCGGCGCAGCGAACGAGGGGCAGGCAAGCGGAGTTGCTTTTTGGCTTGCCTTTTTCTCCACCCGGACAAAATATGCATAAAGTGAAACACGAATAAATAAAAGCACAAGAAGAGCAAACGCACAAACAGCAAGAATTTAAGACAATTAAAAATGAAAAACTGTGAAATTAAAACAAAACGAAGCTCCCAGCGAATGGCCCAGCCAAGCAAAATGGCCGGCCACCGTAAAGTGTGTGTGTGTGTGTGAAGCGAGCGGTGGTCGCGCGCTTTGCCTTTTGCCAACATTTTTCATGCGTGCCAAAAGCCTCAAAGGATAAGCAACGCGGAGGGCTAGGCGAAAGGACCGCCAGCCAGCCAACCAGCCAGCAAGTCCGTGTGGCGGTTGGAAGGGGATCGCTTGGCGTTTCTGCTGCCAAAGCGCCGAAAGCCAAACGCGTAGAGCGGCGAGCCAAACGAGCGACAGGCCAGGCAGCCGGCAGCTTTCGCAAAAAAAAGAGGAGGAAAAGGAAATGCAGAAGTTGTAATTTCACACAAAAGCATAAAACCTAAAAATGGGCAAAAGGCGAAGAAACACAGTCAGAGGCAGCAGCGGCAGCAGCAGCAGCAGAGACAGAGCCCAGAGAACAAACCAGAAACGAAACCAAACCAAACCGAAAGAGCACAAAAAAATGGCAAAATTATTTGAGTTTAAAAGACAAACAGCAGCCGAGGCAGGAAATTGCTGCCGCAGCTGGGGAAAGCGTAGGAAAAATGGAGCGAGATAACCGGCGAGTCGACGGCCACGACGACGACGACGACAGCCCAGAAAAATGCATAAAGCTGAGTGGAAAACTTTGTAACGCACACACACTCACAGTCGCAGCCACACACACAGATACAGTTGCACGGAGTGCAGCTTAAAACTTAATGCATGCGGAAATGTGTGATATTTCCGTGCTCAATTTCACATTACTTGCGGCGTCGGCGCAGCAGAGACAGCAGCCCAGCCGGGCATGTCCGGTCTTCTGCATTTAATTTCAATTTGTTTATGCTGGAAAGTCCATGAGCGTGTCGGTGTGTCGCTGAGTGTGGGGGTGAGGGTTTTATATCTGCAATCGACTTGAAAATGCCGCGCCGAGAATCTGCCACTTGCACTTTGGCATGTTGTCAGAATTGGGCGCCAAGCGAAATCGAAGCAGAGGCAATAAATAAACGGCTGCCCGAAAAACCCACACACACAGGCAGGCAATCGGACTCTGCCGACCGACCGACAGACAGGTTGACTTTAGTGGGCGGTAAGCTGCGTTTTTTTTATGGATGTCCTCTTTGTTGGCTGGATGTGTAAATCAGCGTCAAATGCACGAAGTGCACAGAAGACTGGAAGGAGATACCACCCGGCCGGAGCCTCGTATTGAAGTGCATCTGAGCGGCACTGCGCCAGCTGAGCGGTTGGCCGATAAAGCCCAAACATTGTCCCTGCTCCTTGTTCTCAATGTTCCTTCAATTGCTCGTGTTATCAGGGAATTAAAGGCCGACTGGGCGCGCGAACAGCGAGGAGATTCCAGCGGCGCAGAAAAGTATGCTACAAAGATGAATCGTCGTTGGCCGTTTAATTAATTTTTTTTTCGGTCAACCAGGAGCCGTGGAATTTATAGGGCTGTCAAAACTGACTGCGAATTCACAACTGGGTTAAGCATTTCGAATGTCGGAACATTTTGGCCTTTCCATTTATTCGCTTTTGTTGGCCATAAACGATGCGCTTGGCTGTAAGACTATGCAGTCCTCTTGGCCCGACCAAGGATCGTAAAAATTAAGCACACCACAGCCAACGAGCCGTTGCAGAACCGTGCAAAGTTGTAACGACGAAACAGTGAGCTGGAACCACGGGAATTTTGACCGAAAGAGTTAAAGATCCTCTTAAATGATCTTCTCACCCTTCTCCATGGGTTGTTCTTGCCAGTAAAATGCGAGCTGGGAAGGCAGACCAGGAGAAGATTCCACGAGTCGTTGCCAAGCCGCACACTCTTAATTTATTGAGCGAAGTGCAGTTAAAACTTAACCCCAACCGTTTGTCAATATATTGATAGTCTGGCACACACATTTTACTGCTGCCCACCGCCCGTAAACTTTGCACTTGTAAATTGTTTAAAGGCTATAAGCAGGCGGGCCAGGCAGCGGCCAATGCGGTCGCTTGGCAGCAGCGGCACCAGATTCTTCGCTTCTTGGCAGCGCCGCCAGTTAATATTTTATAAATTTCTTTGTGGCGTTGGTTTTAATTTCACCGACAAGAGACCAGTTTCGCACCCCCAGGAGTAACGGCAGGCGGACGGTTCGTGGGACAGACAGCAGGGCGGGATTCTCCGCTGCGCTTCTTTTATTTGCGGCCAATGTTCTCGGCTTTTGCACTCAACACAATTTTTATGGTCTGTTTGCGTCTTTCCGCTTGATTGCACTTGTAATCTTTTCTTAACGGCTCCTTCGACCAGCCACCCGGCCGGCCCGGCCAAGTCGATGGACGTTGCTGGCAGTGCTTAACTAATTGAAATCTTTGGTTTGGCTTTTCAGCGTCTGCGGACAAGGTGGCTGGGCTAAAATTTATATGCATCCGTGGCATCGTTTAGTGCGGTCTCTGCGGTCTGCGATTCTCCTGCGAAGCTTTCGTCGTTTAATTGATGCCCCCTTGCAATTATCAGATATGCACAGCGAGGCAGGCGAATCGCTTTCCAATTAAATGGCCTGGTGGGGCTGGCGGTGGGCTACCGGCTGTGGGAGATGTAAATTGAAATGCCAGCCGCAAAATCCCGAAACGGAAACGAAAGCCCAAATCAAATTAATGGGTTCTGCCAAGAGCCAAAAGCCAAGGGCGTCCTGCCCTACAGACGCCTGTCGATTTTGTGGGCCTTCAAGGTCGGTCGGTTTCTTTTTGGAAAATTGAAAAAATAGCGCATCATAAATTATTTTCATACTCTTGCCTTTCGCCGCGGCCTGTGGTCGGCGGTCCCATCCAGCGGCCAGCGGCCCGACTAATGCGACGACATTAAAGCGGCCTCGTGGAGGCGGGAAGTCTAATGAAATTTTGCTTAATTTTATGCAAGAAACGTAATTCATTATTTTTCTTAATTTAAAAGCGGCCAACAGCAGCAATCAGAAGTCGTAGAGTCCCCGGCCCAGCGGTCTCCATGGTGTCATTAAAGTAATTACATTTTTTTTCTCTTTCTCTTTGGAATCGGCCGGCCGTCTTCTTATTTATGCATGGCAACATTTTTCTTCTCTTTTATTTAATTTTATTTTATTTTATTCTTCTCTCCCATTTCAGTCTGGGCCGCAATCAAATGTATTCAATCTTATCGCTGAAACACCTTTTCCTTTTTGATTTATAGGCCCGCCCGGCGACGCTTGCCTTCCTAGGGTTGTTGGCGGGCAGGAGCCGCACATGTGCAATTAATTACAGACTTTTTTTTATCAAAAGCTGTCCCGCCGGCGTGTCGGTGGCTGTAAAAACTTTGTCTACCCCCGAATTAACACCCAGCGCTTCCAGACGGTCGGGCTGGCTGGAAGGGTTTTCGATTCGCCTTGAAAGTTTCGTCAATTTTTCTGCTCGCCTCTTCGAAAGATAAACCAAAAATTATGAGCAAAACTTGCAGCCCCCTCTGGGCTATGGGCTTTTATTGAGCCATTTCGCAATATATTTTGATATCGGCTGCTTTTGCTGTTGCCAAAGCAAACAGTTTAACAAAAGCACAACAAACACTTGGCCCTGCCAAGGGCGGCACAAAGTTTGCAGTTTGCCTGTCGACACCCCACAGAAATTGAATGTTAATTAAAATGTTGCCGTATGGATTGCGAGGGATTAATGAAATTGCCCGGAGGCGAGGAAACTTTTCCCAACCAAGATTTTACCCTACGCCCAACTCGCATTGAATTTGCATTTGCTGATTCTCCACATGATGGCTCTTTTGTCGTTGATTGCTGGCCGCCCCTTGTCGACCCCGGGCGGGCATTTCTAATCAAAGAAGGACTTCCAGATTTAAATGAATGTCATTTCATCAGCAGAGATGTATGCCTATGAATTTGAAGTTGAATTGAGGCAGCCAAATTTAAATACAAACTCCATAAAGTGACCCCTCGCTTCTCATCAGAACTAAAACAAAATTAGGGCAAGCTGTGCGTGTGTGTGCGTGTGTATTTGTGGGTTTGGCAAAGTGTCGTAAAAATCCTAGAAGCAGTGCCAAGATTCCGGCCCAGCCTCGACGCACCAGCGAGCTGCCAAATGTTTTGGTCACACACCAGCCCCGCTGAGGAAAAAAGGCGGGCCACTCACAGTGCCCATAAATAACGTGGGCTTGTCTGTGGTTTCTGCATTTTGAATCTGGCAGACAGAAAGGGGAAGGCAGGGAATATAGCAGGTAAATAAAAGATAGAAAAATCAGATGTAGAAGAATTTTTCCCTTGGCTACTTTGGATTTATTGATTCCGCTTTCCTCTCAGTATTGCAGAATTAAATATAGTAATAAAAATTCAACCCAATTGACCTGTGAGCAGAGGATCAGAGCTCGAGAGGCTGAGGCTGCTGCTCCGTTATGCAGGGCATGCATAAAAATTTAACTGAATGTGCACAAAATTTCAGCAATTGCAGAAATTTCCCTGCACAGCGTGTGTCCTTGTGTGCGAGTGGAACTTAAAATGGGTTTTCGGTTTTTGCTGATTTTATGGGTTAAGTGTTTTTGGCAAACACACACACACAGATTCGTATGGCACAAATCAAGGGTCTCTTCCGTTTGATCGCAGCATCCTGCCTCCTCGATTCATCTATCTGCCGGGATTGCCGGCCGGTTGAAAATCTCTGATGTCGATTGCCGAATCTGATGTAATAAAATTTCATTTCATACTCGCTCACGTGTCCTGCGATTAAGCGAAAGGGACAGAGACTTCGAGCGAGACAGAGAGAGAAGTATGCGTGTGTGTGACCAATATTTCATTTTTGAATTATGCGATTTTTATTGAAATTTCCGGCTTTTCCGTCTGCCTCGGTTTGTGGCTGCTGCTGCCCCAACCACTTGAGTTCCCTACCGCCGTCCTTTCTGCCATTTGTCCGTTAGGAGCGCTCGTGTGTGTGTGTGTGGTGGGAATGTCAGCACAACAATGAAACATGTCACTTGTGCCCACTGCTGTCAGTCCAAAAATGGATGTCATGTTTGTCCGTCTCGTCCACAGGTTGCACCGTCGCCCAGCCAACCGAACCTGGCCGACTGATTTATTAACGCAAATCGCCGAGTCCTCATCCTCGTACTCGTTCCGAGAGCAGTGGGATTTCTCGCATTTTTCAACACCACTCCTCTCATCCAGCCTGGCAAAAAGAGGAATTGAAACAACAACCAGCGCGCTGCACTCACCTGTATGCGTCCGTTGGTGGGCCTTCAGATGCGAACTCTTCGTGTAGACTTTTTTGCAGCCCAAAAACTGGCACTTGTGTATCCGGCGTTTGGCGTCCGGACTGTGCTCGTTATGCTGGCGCAGGTGATTTTTGGCTGAAGCTGCGAATACAAGCGAACAGGATGAGCTAGGATTTCAGAGGGCCAGGGTCGATGGGAGGACAGTTTACTTACCATTGGCGGATTTCTCGGCACGCGGAACGACCACCGGCGGCAGGCCGGCGCTGGTCGGCGTCGTTTGACTGCTCGAACTGCAATTGTTGCTGCTGGCAGCGGCCGCAGCGCTCAGCACGGCAGCCACATTGGCATTCCCATTGTTCTGCATTTGAATGACGCGGGCCAGACTGATGCCGGCGGCGCTGGGCTTGCCATTTGCCGTGGTCAGCCGGACGATGGTGCTGCGCGGAATGTTGCTGGAGGGCGACGCCGACGACAATGAGGACGTCGATGAGGACGACGACGACGATGACGAGGATGAGGACGACGACGATGATGAAGACGACAGCGACGAAACCGAGGCCGTCGATGAGAGCGGCGAGGCTGCCGCGGTTGCTGTTGAGGGGGACAATGACGAGGTGATTGGCTGGTCAAGGCATCCGCCTGGATGGGCCGCTCCACTCAGCGCCTGGGGCGATATGCTGAGGTGTTGCACGGCGAGTTGCTGTTGCTGCTGCTGCAGTTGCTGCAGCTGCGCGGCGTTCTTCACCGGACTGGTCAATGGGCCATGGAATCGCAGAATGGCGGTCGTGGGCTGGGGCTGTTGGCTAAAGCGCGGCTGCTGCTGCTGCAGGAGGGCGTCCAGTTCGCCAACGGCCACGGACTGATTGCGTGGCTGCGGCAGAAGCTGTGGCGGCGCCTGCTGCTGGGGCATCTGGGCATAGTTGTGACTGCGTAGGCTGGACTCGGGCGAAGAGGGCGGGGTGAGGGTCGGCAGCACAAAGTCATGGACACTCAGCCCCTGGCCATGGCCGCTGTGTCGATTATTGGCCTTCGTCGAGGTGTGCAACACGCGCACCTTGATGCTTGACACGCCCACTGGGCCAGCCACCGTGGAGGTAAGATTGCTGTTGCCGTTGCTGTTGCTGCTGGTGCTCGTCGGGGTCATGTTGCCAGCGCTGCCGATGCTGGGATTGGGCGATATGGCGGATGGCGGGGCGGCGAGGAGGACGTCCAGCTTATCATCGCAGCCCAGGCCATCTGAGTGGCTGGCATCTTCCTCATTGTCTTCGTCAATGCGTTCCTGCTTGACCAGCACCGAACAGCTGAGCGCCTGCGATCCGTTGCTGTCCCACGAGATGCCCGAGCAGTTGGATGAGACCGACGACGTCGTCGAAATGGCGTCCAGGTTCTGATCTTTGATGTTCAACTCCTCCAGGATCCTGGCGTTCGCCGAGAAGATGCTCCAGGCCGTGTCCAGGTCGCTGTGGATTGTCTTGTAGGTCTGCACTTTGGGCTCGTCGTGCAGGTAGCGTCCCAGTTCGTAGCGGGTCTGCAAGGAGAAAGGCAAGTGAAATTTATAGAATTACTTTGGTCAACTATATCCGGCGGGAAGTTTTTAATGGCCTGGGCCATGTCCATTACAAAATTAACAGGCCGTCAGGGCGGCCATTAAAACATTTCGGGGCGAATTCGCTTATGCAACTCAAGATTGTGGGAAGAGGCCGGCACCGCGGACATTAAGCACACAATTTAGGGCCCCACGGACGACCGGACGCAGGCCCATAAATCTCGAATTATGTTTTATGCGTGCGCAATTTCGAGCAATCACTTTGCATTCAATTTGGTGCCGCTGCCGCCTTCGAAAAAGTGGGTGACAATTAAGCGAGCATAAAACCTCCAACAGGCAGTGGGGGAGACGCCGTTGCTGCTCTCTTTGATCCACGCTCCAGTGGCTGCCGGAACATGCAGAACATGTTGCAGTCTGCAACGCCCCAGTGCCGGCGACAGTTCACCTGAAAGTTCAGCAAACACTTCGCCAAGGGTGGAGGGTAGGAAATGGAGCGGTGGTGGTTTCGTTTGGGCCCGAGGGAAATCAATTTCATATGAAACATTCCCGGGTACACACGGCAAGTTTGTTTGTTGGGCTGAAATGCAAATTTCATGTGTTTGCTTTGCTGGTTGGCAAGCACGTTTAGCACGGCTGCAGGTGCCCCAGCTGCCGACGGTGGTCAAGCTGAGGGGATTAACCGAGAAATTGATCAATGTTCAAATGGCTGGGGAGTCGTCTTCCTTTCCAGGAAACCTCTCAAAGCTGAACACTCTATTAGGGGATCCCTTGGCAAGGTCTCGGATCTCTTCACTTCCCGAGTGCATTTCCCGGTGTGGTCTTTGCCCAGCTAAACCGACAATAAGTCAATGACAGCCTCTCCTCATAGAATTTGAATAAAGTGCCCTTGGTTTTCGATTATTCCTTTCGAAAATTGACCAAATCTTAATTGAATACTGCTGTCCCTTGTCACTTCCACTTTAATGAGCTGAAAATGAGGCAATATCCTGACCGTCGAACCCACCCGAGTGCCTTGTTGACAAGACCACAAAGCCTCGAGCAAGAGAGTTTCACTTAAAAGCGAATCCAAAGGTGCTGCTGGGCACCCAGGGCATCGAGCTGAGCAGAGCTTAGCCGAGCTGAACACCCTGCAAGCGAGGAGCTTAAAGTTGAAAGAAATTTAAGCTGGCCCACAAATTTCCCCACATGCTGACGACACCTCTCGGACTCAGTCATTTGTGAGATGAGATTCACCTGCGGAGAGGGGGCGTTGTTTCCGTATCGTATTAAGTGCATTGCGTGGAATCAATGAGCCGGAATAAATAGCAAAAAGGGAAGCAAACCGACACGCTGGGCATTTTGCTCCAAAAAGTCGGCTACGAAAGCGCTGCCCGCTCCACGCTCCACACATCTCGTTGTTTGTGGCAGTCGGTAAATCATTTGAAGTGTTATTTCAAGAAAATAATTGCAACACATAAATTTCTTAACCCGCTCCTTTTGGTGGCCGGCTCACACCGATATGCTAAGCATAAGCATAAGCGTATGCAAAAGCGGCAATGGCGACCGCCAAACTCGCCGCCTTGCCGCTGCTTTCGGCGATTTATGGCCATGGAAGTGCGAGAGGGCAAGAAGAGTGAGGGGAGGGACAACAACAGATACAACCAGCTATAATGGCTTATGAATCAGCTGAAGTAGCATTGGCGAAACAATTTTGCTGGCGTCTCAACACGTCCAGCAGTTGCCTCCGCCGCCACCACCGCCGCCAGCCGTCGTCTGCTCGTTGTCCCCCGAGAAGAGGGATGCAGCTGGCCTGGCCATTCATGTTGCATGATTAATGTGCGGCGGCTGCTGCTGCCGTTGCACTTATTTTCCATTTCCCCAGTTGGAGACGCCACCGCCGCCATTGCCGATGGGGGCCCGCTTTGTTTTGCCTGTGGCGGTTGGCTTTGTTCGCTGGATTTATCTTTGTGTAGAAATCTAAATAAAATGTAACACACTCGTTAGAAATTTGAAATATTGTTTAAACGCTGCCGCTTCCGCCGAACCCGTCCGACTCGCCGCCGGCATCGGGCCCAATGCCAGCCAAGCCGGGCGGGAGGAGTCCTCTTGTTTGCTATCAAAAATTGCATTTTGATTTATGCCTGAGCGCCGTTCGGTAGCTCCAACAAATCACATGCCACCAGCATGGAGCAGCCAGCGCCGTCCAGCCGGATTAGAGGCAACTCTGGGTCCAGCCAGCGTCCTGGCCAGGTGAGCCGAGTGCGCCAGACTGACAGTCCAGCCAATCAAGCAGCCTGAGGAATCACCAGGATGCTCTGCCTCTCTCCCTGGCGCTGATTGATGGCCGACCGGTGCAGAGTTCGAGCGCGTGCCAATGCATTTTCCCGAGTGAAAAATTACCAGGACACAGGATCAGCTGAGTAGACTACTCAATTTTAATGCCCGACGACTAAGCGCTGCAAATTCTACTTCATCAGCTCAAAGCGCAAAGTCAAATCGATCTAGGCAAGTCTGGCGGACTTTCTGTCAGTTGAAGACGGCGGCGGATTCAGGAGAATTGTGAAACAGGTAGAGAAGATTCCAATATAAATTTCTAATTTGTAATTTGGAAAATTTAAAGAGCCGCCCTTTCGATCAATGGCATTTAAAGTTAATTAGTTTTTGGTTAAATTATGACATTTCGCACTTAGGTGACAAACAAAAGGCCGACATGCAATCGACAATAATGTTAAGCATTCAACAAATTAGTGTATCAAATGAATTTTTAGGGTCACTGGGCGGATATCGGGAGTGGTTGGTTGGTCGGTAAATCGAATTATTTTCTCATGTGAAAATTTAGTGTAATTATTAAAACGATTGTTGCAATTGACTTTGCCATTGTTGTTGTTGCTGGTGCGTGCGATTGTATTGCTGGCGTGGCTGTTGATTGTTGTTGTTGCCGTCATAATTGCACATTTGCGCTAATCACAGCAACATCAACAACAACGACGACAACATCAACGACGCTGGCAATAAGCGCATCACAAAACTGGCTTATAATTAATTTTTGTTGATGAAACAAACTCTTCCGGCCGGCGCCCACGATTTGTTGGTAATTCGCAATTTTAATTAAAGTTCAACGGCAGCCGGTTTGCCGCTTACCCAAAAAGTATTGCATACTCTGCGGCTGTCGGAAAATCTGTTACTTTGATTGGCAGTCAGGCCTGACAAGCCCCCGCGGGCCAAATACAAATGTTTGAATTGTTTTACATATGAGAACCCATCCCGCCCCCGCGGAATGCCTGGGTGCGCTTGTTTAAGCCAACAGACACGAAACAAATGACAAAATGCCGCTTTGGCTTTAAAAACTCCAGTTCAACAAAGCGGAAGTGGTTCCCCTTTCCGGGAGTCGGGGGAAAGTGCGAACAACACTTAGCGGGACATTAGAGACAGAAGTTGGCATGTAATCAACATAATTATTGTTGCCAAAAAGTTACACGAGAGCCGTGCTCATCCCATTAGCCCTGGCGAGGGGGCTCTCGTCAATTGGAGCGCCTTTGCTGTCCGTCTGCCCGCTTGTTTGTCTGTCTGCCGGCCGTCCTTTCGCCTCTGATGTGTGGGCAAAAGTTTAGTGGCAAAACTTTTTTCTGCTGCTGCTCATTTGTGTTTAATAGAAATTTATTTGCGCGTGTGCGTTGCAGGATCTGCCCCTTTGCCTCTGACACTTGGCTTGTTGTGCGGGTGTTACAGATACGTTGGGTGCTTTTGGTAGGGGAATTTATGGGCCAAGTGCGCGTATTTTTTTCCGCTTTGGCCCCAAAACCGTTGACAGCTCAGACGGGTCTGAAATCTATGGGCCAAGTTGGCTACATAAAAATCCTCATTTCCGTTGTGTCTGTTTTTCCACTGTTTTGGCGGGCTGTGTGTGTGTGTGTAAATGGAACCACTGTCGTTTTTCTTTTCGATCTTAAATTGCGGTTTTCATTTCCGTTTCAACTTTTGTTTTTAACTTAAGTCGACGACAACAACAGCAGCACAGCCGAGCGAGCCAGGCGAAAGGACGAGAGTTTGCAGGCAGCACTTTGCTGTGGTTTATGCCCAGCACTTAGCTGCTTTCTCACTGTGACTGCTGGGTTATTAAAACCTGAAAATTGTATTTATTTTAATGGCAGACTAAGCTTCCCAAAGGCTCTCCCTTTCCAGACCGCAGTCGGCGACGATTTGCGGACTTGACCGCGGCAAGACAAAAAAGTGGGTCAATAATTTTCTATAAGAGAAAAATCCCTCTGCAAATATCAAAATAATATGCTTAGCTTTCAAACAAATGAAAACCGGCAAGCCAACTCTTTAATGCAGAATGAAAGCATCTGGAAATTCTGGAATTCCTTTCCAATCGCCTCAATCCAGAGTTGCCTGCATAAAAAGTCTCAGTCGCTTAATTAAACACAAGCAAAAGATGGAAAATTTCCAGCCAGAAAAGCCGTCTATGCTTCCTCTCTGCTGGTGGGTACTTTCAGTTAAATGTAAATAAATGTAATTTAAGTGGGCAGCCGTCCGCTCGTCCGTCCGACAGTTTGCGCAAACTTTTGCAATCTATTTGATTTTAAAGAGCATAATGAACCTGGGCAAATAAATTGAAACGAAATGGAAGAAATTGTTGACGCCAGAGGTTTACAATGCCACCCCACACATGTGTGTGTGCTTGTGGGGGTGGGGGTGGTTGAGGCTTTAAGCATTTGCCAAAATTCAATTTGGCTACGGTAAATAAAGTTTTCCCATGGCTAAAAGGACCAGCAACCACCATTTTGACCAGAACGTGGGCCTGTGACTGCCGACGCGCGTGTGTGTGTGTGCTAATGTAGAATAAAAGCTTACGATTAAATTTAATTATCTGCATGTTTATTAAAATCTAGAAAATGCGATATGGCAGCCCGGAATCGTACAATTGGGAGAGATTTTGGGCATTTGCCGACGCCCCCCACCCGCGTTGCCGGCTCCGTCTGCCTGGGGCTTCTAAAAGAGAGATCGGTGCGTGTCTGGGCTGCCCAGCCGGCCCCGCGGGGCGTCTCGCGCACACATATGCACATATTTAATTATGTGTGTAATTGAAAAAGACGCAAAGGCAGTTAAGGAACACGTCGTTCGTTGGCAGTGGAGCTGGCGAGCCGATGAGCCGCCGCCTTTTGGGCCGTACAAGGAAAAAGTAAATACGCCAAAAAATCTTGTTAAGGCTATTATACCGCAGGAGTGTATGTGTGTGTGTGTCAGTGCGTGTCTGTGTATTAGAAACACATTAGCAGACGCCGGCAGGCGGGCCGCTGCCTGCGGCTTTTGGCGGCCGCAGCTGTTAAGTTGCTGAAAATTCTGTCGCCGCGCCGCCGCCCCATCTCGAGGGCCCTCTACTTGGTGAGATAAGGGGGCCGGCTTGTGGCAACGCTATTCCGGTTTTTGCATTATGTCATTTAATGAGCCATAATTCCAGCCAGCTTCGCATCATAAGCCCCTGGAGATATGCAAGCCTCGTTGCTCGCTGGCTGTCGCTTCTTCTTTTTAATTTCGTTTCGTTTGGGTTGCTCTTCTTTTTCTGTGCCCGGGGGCGGGGTCTGGGGTGCCAGGGGATCAGGCTTTTTGTTTTTTGGTCCCAGCCGCTCCAGCGCCGCGGCGAGGCAGCGAGCGTTGCCAAAAAAGTATTCTCGAAACTTTTAATGAACGAAACGTAATGAAATTATGTTGACAATTAATGTCTATCGCAGAGAGCTTAGGATCTCCGAGATAGGCGTCCCTGCGGTTTTCAACTGTGCGCCTGCCGGGGGCTGCGGTGTGCGTGTGTCACCGCAAGCACTTAAAGTTCCACATCAAAGACGTTAAGTCATCGCTCAGTAATTTAAAGCGCTAAGGCACAAGGACTTCAAATTGTATTACAATTTAATTTTCTTTTATGCCGAACACAGATTCGTCAATACAGGGTGTTTCCAAGCATAACAAACCTTAAGATTTTAGATGCGAATTTAATTAGTAAATACTTTCAATTAACTTTGATTATATCTTACAGCTCTCATTTCTTTTACTAATTTCAAGCAAACCATATTCTAAAATTTTAAGCCCCTTTGCAGACTTAAGCCAGCCAGTTTTTAATCTTTTTGCAGCAGCTTGTATCTTCAAATTTAGCCAATTGGTAAGTCAATTGAAGCGATTGATACTGTGGTTTTATTGTCGTTATCGTTTTTCATAGTAGTCCGTCGTCTGTTGACTGTCGTCTGTCTGCGGTCGTTCGGCGTTTCGATTGCAACTATTGTTTTCAATTTACGCCCCGCTGTGTGCTTGGCTGCTTGTTATCTCGCTCTCAGCTTACACTAAAAGACTCCTTAATGCAATTGAGCTGAGGAACAACAACGAGAATAACAAATAACAACCGGCAGCTTGGCCATAACAATAAAACAGAGGACAGGACAAGTCAGCCAACAAACGCAGCTGGATAATTGAATTATTGGCATTATCAGTACTTACATACACCCACACACTAGCACGCAGACGAGGCGAAACAAACCGGGAGAGAGGCCACCGTCCCAGCGGCAAGGCGCAGCGGTGTCTCAATGTTGAAATGCGGTGATTTACTTTACCAGACGAAGGTCCTTCAATCGAGCTTCCTGTTTATTGTTACTGTTGTTTGTTTAAGTAACCGAAGGACGAAGCAGAAAAGGAAATCGAAGCCCAAAGTGCAAGGAGCCACTTAAAAGAAAGCGGGCAAAAGGAGCCGACAACGAGCTGAGGGCCCCAGGCGACCGCCACTCGAGCAGGGCAAGTGGGCCAAATGTGTTGCATAATTTCAGGCATTTTATGTTAATTCCAAAAAGTTTCAACTGCTCAAGCGTAAAAGCCCAGCCACCCACAAACTCCCCAACTTCCCACACAAGTACCGACCGCCCGCCCGCCCAGACTGAAGGAGACAGATGAAAAAGGGGACCCGGGGATAGGGGAACCTGCCCGTGATCACTTTCGCCTTCGAGCAGTCGCTGAGAATTTGCTTTTAAGTAATCGAAAAGCACTTCAAACGCAAAAGTGTCATCCCCACGACCGCCGAACTGCTCAACAATCAGCAGCAACGGCGCGGATGTGGAGGGCGTGGACGGTCGCTTTGCCCGTTGCTAGTGGCTGAAAACAACGATACTGAGACAACTAATGCGCTGTACGCGCCGCTGAATTTAAATGAGGAATTAATGCGTACATTATTTTCACCCCGAACCGACCCGTCTGCCTCCAGACCGCCCCGGCTATTACCATTACATTTTGGTCTAGTAAACCACCCGCGGCCCCGGCGAACAGCCAACGCCATCAACGCTTTTGCTTTCGTTTGCTATGCAAACAATTTCGCCACTTGCATTCCCTTTCAGTTGGTCTGTTGGGCGGTCGTTTTCTCCGTTGGTTTCTATCACTTTCGTGTTGTCTGTGTTGTCGACGGTTTCTGGGCTCCTTTGCCGACTACTTTCCGCCATTTTCGTAACAATTTTGCCACTTTTGTCTTGTCGCTGTCGTTTATTATTGCTGTTGCTGTTGCTGCCGCCGCCGCCGCTTCGATTATGCGCGCAACAACATTGCCGCTGACGGCCAGGATATCCCCGGCAACAGCCAGTGGGCCATCAACCTCTGCCATTAGCTTTGAACTTGGTGTTATTTGTGCGGCATACGCAAATTGTGGGTGCTCTGTTGCTGCCCCACGCATTGCTGCCAATCGACCGACTGTTGTTGCTGCCGCCGCCGCCGTCGCCTGCTCCTTGCTGATGTTCGATGTTTTTTGCTGCTCTTTTTTTACGCTTCGTTTTGTCGTTCTGCGGCATGTTGCCGCCTTGTTGCCACTCGCGTTCTTGCCGGCGCCGTCATCATCGTCCGCCCAAAATGACACTTTGCGCAAATGATGACGCTGACAATGATAATAAATAAATTTAACGCACTTGGCGGGGCGCGTGCCCAGCATGTTGGGCCCATTTTGTAACCGGCAGTGCCACACGTCTGCGTCGTTATCTTGGTCTCGGCTTCCCGCTGTAAGGACTCCGCCGAAAAGGACCATAGACAAATGGTAAAGTCAATGTCATTTGCATTTTTGTTGTTCGCTACTTTGGTAACCAAATTGAACTTTATTAGACAAGGCGGGTCGCCGGTGGCGCTTCCTCCTGATCCCATTAGTCTTTCCATTGCAGCGGAAGAGGAGCTTAAAGCTCGAAGATATCCTTGGGAATTTAAAAGGCTCCCTGCCATGGGCTGATTAGGTTTTCTTGGAGAGTTTGCCATGGCCAAGCGAAGACTTTACTTCTCTGGAGATGAATGGATGTTCGTTCCATTTTAAGTTTGACTAACCCAGTGATCCACTGAAGTGTTGATTTATTGTAGGCATCTAAAGGACTGGCCGTCGGCGATTGAAAGACATTCCCATGCCCGTGTTAAATGACCGACTTGACCATTCGACCGTAAGTAAAACAAATAATCAAAGAATCCGGCATATCGCAGGCAACTGACAGGACCGACTGGCTTCCTGCCTGCCCACAAAACAGAAAAATGAAACTCTTTCGTATGCATTCCAATTTTCTTCTTCTTACAAAACACATTCTGTTCAATCTTCCAGCCCTTTCGGCCTCGGCCGTCTCTGGTTCACTCAGTGAAGTGGACAGAAAGCCATAAGCCTCTTCTACACATGCTCAGGTTCACAAAGGCCAATTAAATTGGAATTGGCAGGCCAACAAGGAAATTCAAGTGCTACTCGTCGTCCTTACCAATTCCGTATAGTTTTTGTATCGCTACCTGAATTCCACAACACCAGGAACTGGGGCTGCGGGCCGCAGGAGGGCATGGCTGTCAATTGCAGGCTTAACGCCCCCGTGGACGGGAGGGTGAGTCAATTACAAAACAATAGTTTCAGTAGTCCCCGGGATTCCGGGGCCATGTAAAACCGAAAATCACTTTGTTCGGTTTTGCATAGCCATCGGCTCGCCGGGGGGGCTGGCAGGGCAGTGAGTGGCGGCGAGCCAGGCGAACGTTTAACAAAATTTTATTGAACAATTATCCTCAAAAACCAACTGAGCCATTTAGAGGCAATTAAATAACCAAATTACAATGGCCTAGCCACCCTCAAACACACACAGAGGCACACGGAGAGGCCATTTTAGAAATCCGGTCCTGTCATCGGCCTGCTGCCAATGGCGGCACATATTTCCTGATCAGAATCAGGATCATAAGCCAGGCGAGAAGCCCCGGGACGGCCAAGTTGCCCGGCCAGCTGGAGCTTAGCCTCTGACAGGCCACTGAAATTATTTAACATTTTGATACCCCGGACAACAAAACCACAAAAGCGCACACGGCCAAGGCCTCTGCCGGGGGCAGCCAGCCAGCCAACCAAGCAGCCAGGAGATTGTAAAACATATAAAATAAAGACAAAAGCTTAATAACTGAAAGCAGAATGTCGACGGCGGTTAGCCGGCCGGGTCCCAAAAACAGACAGTCGGCCACAGACTGCCGATGGCCAGGCGAGGGTGGATGTGCTGTGTGTGTGTGTGACAATAAAAACTAATTTTTTGGGTCGCATTAAAAAGGATACACGTAAATGACAAAATAAGCACACAAAACTCACTCAACAGGGAGGGCTGGCCACAAAACTGTCGAGACGAAAAATGCAATTTCTGTGGTTTTCCGTTTTTATGGCATTCGCTCGCCAAAGGTGACAGTGGCCGGCGGGGTACAGCACCAGGGTATATCCGGGACTGTCTTTTGTCCGGATTCAGTTTGCCTTTGCATTATTTTCCAGGAACATTCTCCTGTCTATTACGGCATCGAACGAAGCCCCCCCGACCACGTGTGCGTCTGTGTGTGTGGGCCGATTTAAGTGTTTGTCTAGCATTTTGTGGCTTACAACTATCATGGCTTATGATATTGACCCAAAACATGTTTAACAACGCATTTTGGCCGTCGGCCGCCCTTTGTGTTGGGCTTTCTTCATGCTCAGATGGGCGCGCAAAAGGCCCGGGTTATCGGCTGGGCTATCGATTGTCAGCAGAGGCCTAATGACAACACCAATGCCGAAACAAAGCCCACGGGGGCTGGGGTGCCCGCCATAAATAGGAAATTTGTACACAAAGCAGGTTTCCTTGTATGGCCCATAAGACCAGCCAAACGATCCTGGCTGCCCATCAGTGTGCCGCGTTCGGTTTTTTTTCTGGGCGGCCATAAAAACCCCAAACGCCTCATTTGCCTCATAACGACCGGGGGGCAGACGGCGGTGGCAACAAGTTATGTTGCGCAACATGTGCCCCCGAGCCGAAAGTTCAAAAAGTTAATTGCCGCACGGCAACACCAGCAAAGGCAGTAGCTCCACCAGCAGCTCCAACATGGCCATATGAAATTACACAAGAATTTACGCAACAATCTTGGCCACCAACAAATTAAAGGCCAATGGGAGAGGTGGATGCCTTGACCGATCCTGCGGGCAGGGGAACAACAATAAAATAATGGTAACAACCATAATAACATTTCCATAGTCCAGGAATAACAAAAATATAAAGCCCAATGGGCATAAAAGATTACGTTGCCGATGTTGTTGCCCGGACCACCAGCTCCTTGCCCACATCCTCGTAATTTTGCTTTTATGGGCAGGGGCACGCGTACTCCTCCCACCGCTGCTGTTGTCCCTGCAGACAGAGCCGTTGCTGCTGGCCAGCCCCGACACGTTGACACAGTGGTCATGGCAGCAGCAGCACTCAGCTCCCCGCTGCATATCGTTGCCAGGAGCAGCAACAGCAGCAGCAACACTGCCGCTAAGGTCCCCAGGCCGGGCCATCGCATGGAGAGATATTTGCATATACATTTTAAGCAGTCGAGAGAGGAACATTGCGAGATGGCACATGTAATCCCCAGCCCCCAACCCCACTCACCTTGTGGTTCTGTGCTGCTGGCCGTGCAGATGTCGGTCGTTTGTTCGTTAACTAAAATACGACGGATTGCAGTTTATGCGGCGTGTCATGAAATATGCGTTCTTGCTTACATTTCATTTGCAGGAAGAAGCCTAATGTGCCCCACCAACCTGACAGTCCCTTGAGGAGCTTTGGAAAAGTTCATCCACGCCTCCCCAACTGGAAGTGGAAGGGAAATTTATGCCGGGCCAGCAGCCATTGGCAGGTGACCCATGGAGCTTCTCGGCGGCTCTCAAATTGCAAAATTGCCAACTAAATTTATGCCGTCGTCTATGAAGGACCTTTTTTGCAATTCAACTACTCCCTGGTCTACACTTTCAAAGGCCATAGATGGAGACGGTCGGACAACCCCACGTCTTGAGTTGCAGGGCAAACAGTCTTCGGTCTAACAAAGCCTGACTTTGTTCAGAATTTTGGGAGCTTTGGCGGCTGCCATCGGCATTTGCAATTCTATGACAGATCGAGCACCACCAAGGACAGAGGTATGCAGGCGGGGGGCGTGGCTGGGTTGTCTGCACTCGCCGTGCATAAATGCACCATTAGCTGCAGTCCATTACACAATTTCGAGACCGCATTCCACCTGCCGGAGGGCATAAAAAAGAGGAAAAAACTGCCAGGCGGACAGCCATTTTATGGGCGAGAAAGAAACTTTGATGGGATGTCGTCCCGTCTTACGGTTTCCGTGTGGTTCGTACTTTTTTTTGCAGCATTTTAATCCATTATGCTGGCGACATAAAGACTTAATGAATCGTAAACCTGAGTAATTGCTGAAAAAAGTGCTGACAGCCACTCCCTCAACAGGTGGTCCCCAGCCCGAGCAGGTGAGTGACTGCCTGGCTGCCCGGGTGACTGGCACATGTGGCGCCTCAAGTCAGGCGAGGGATTCTTACCTGCAAGCAGAAAGAGCAGAAAAGAGGAAACAAATTGGTTATTTTCATTGATTTCTTGGGCAACAACAGCCACGGCAGCGGCAACAAACAAACCAAGAAATGAAACCCAAGTGTGTTGTGCGGCTGACTGGCTGGCTGAGTATCAGCTTGCAAGTTCTCAGATTTATTCCCCCTGCCTCTTGACTCCCTGCTGTTGCACTCGAGGCTTAAGTGCTCTCGAGGAAGCCGTACGAAGGCGTGTGAGCGGATTGTCACTATAAAAAGCGCCGAGAGGCCCACACAAGCAAACAGAAGTTCAAATGCCCTAGGCAGCAAGCAACTCAAGCTTATAGCCTCTTTATGTCGATCTGATCAATCGATTCAAGCCAAATTCGTGCGGGTTAAGCACACATTATTGACCTGTTATTGTAGGGAATGCAACTGGTGGTCAGGTCATTGGACTGGCTGGCCTGGGGAAAATATTGCAGCCATTAGTTGGTCGGGGGTATTTCCATAATTCTAAGCTGCAAATCACACGTGTAATCTCCGTGGAGTGAATGTAAAACTTCACTTTCCGCAATCAAATCATAAACAAATCACCGCTTCACCGGATCACACAGAGTCGACGTCGGCCGCTGGCCAAATTCAAATGCAGTTGCAATTTACGGCCAACTTTTGAGTGTGTGTCCGGGTCGTAAAATTTTCACAATTGGTTGGCAGTCAAGCGGCACACTCGCACCCATACAGACACATGCAGATTTGCCTGCATATTGCATAGATTTGGCAGCGGTCGACAGCAGCAACAACCGGCGACTGGGCAGTCACAGCAACTTTGCTAAGCCGATTAAGTGCAGTGGGTTGGCCGGCATCGCTGCTGCTGTTGCTGTTCTAGCCATTAAAACGAAATTGCAAATACGATTGAGCCTACTTTCCGGCGCTTAAGTGTGAACAATGCCGTTTCGCCCGCCCTCCCCAAATTCAGCTGACAAAATCCAAACAGGTCAAGCGGCGACGGCGGCGGCAGCAGATGCTGCACTCTTGGCCGGCTTAGCATGTGTTTATTAGTCAAAGCAGCCGTTTCAGGTGCTTAACTTTGGATGGCCTTAATTAAAGGACAGCCGCATCCACGGCCGCTGAGGCAGCAAACAATTTCAAATTTATTTACAGTCCCAGCAGCTAAGTGAAAAAATGCCAGCCGTTAACTCAGCAGTTTAACTACGTGCTGGACATGTTGTCGTTGTCGTTGTCGCCAACAGAGCATGGGAACGGTGTGGTGCTCAGATTGATTGTCTAACGGTTTCCGAGGGGGGGAGCACGGCAGGGACAGGCTGCTGGTGAGCAATTTTCACCTGGCGGCCGCACGGTCCAGTCAACCGAAACGGTCAATTTTTAACCACAAATGCACGAATGCTTCGATAGTTTTTGCCCCGCACAGACACATGGCCAGGTGGACAGTGGGACAGTTGGGCAGCCCGGCAAAATGTACACTCGTACGAGCACACGGTTTTTTGTTGGCCGGGGATCTGTTCCGTGTTTGCATTTTGCCTGTCAGTCCGGCCTTCCGTTGTGCCGGTGAATGGGTATTTTTTTTACCAGGCCGCTCTGTTGGCTGGTCTAGTGTTCCCCCCTTTTGGTGTTTATTATTGGACAACAAAACACAGCTTGGTCGACGGGGAGGGGCGGGCGTCCGCTTCCAATCTCCTGGCCTGGTCTCATCCGCGGGCAAATAGCAAAAATCGAGCTCGGCTGGTGCTGTTGGTGCTGCTGCCCCATGTTGATTTGACCCCAATCAGGCGTGCTGTTGCCGTTGCAGGTCGGCGTGTGTGTGTGTGTCTGTGTTTGTGGCAAATGACCAATACGCTCGTTTTACACAATTTCCAATGCCATCGAATGGCAGGGAAATCGGCGAAGAACCGTCGCCGGGACGCTGTGAGCAGGGTGGTCATTGGGCCGCAGGCCAAGCAATTGATATGCTTCGTGAAACTTTATTGCCATGGCCCTGCTGTTTGGCTCCTGACTTTCGTCCTTACACACACCGCACCCCTTCAAACTGTAGTTTTTCCACTGTCGTTGCTGTTGCTGTGCTGGGGGGCTGGCATGCGCCATTGAATGCGGTTATTTAGATAAAAGTGCTTGAAATTTGAAAGCGTTTTGTCCGCATTCGCTGGCTAATTGAAGTTTTCGGGCCAGCAGTCCTTTTAAATTTACCATTTTACCATCGCCGCGCGTTCCATTAAACTTAAAAAAGCGTGTTTAAAAGAAATGAGTTTTATATATTTTTTTTTAGGTATTAATTATAATCCCACTGTAAAGTAAGAAATAATTGGCCTTACAACATTTCAGGAAGCTGTTTAGTCTTCAATTTTACTTTCCCTTTTCATTATTTCTTTGCCTTGTTTTCTGTCGGGTTTGCTTCTGTAATCCTAGTACAATTTTAATAGATTTTGTTTTTTCAACCTGTTGGAAAATTTCTGGCCGCATTTTCTTTGTCTACTGGTAAGTCTCTAAGAAAATCCTAAAATTAAATAAATTGCTCTCTCTTAAAATGTTTGTGGAACTCCAAATAGATTTCCGTCTGCTTCCTTTATTTGCTTAAAACCCCTCGCTGAATTGGCCTTGTAAATTCAACTCGAGTGCGCTCGAAAATAGGCAATACTTTTCGAGGATTTAGGTCAATGGCTCAAAAGGTACAAAGCGACAGAAAGAAACCAACATTCTAAGCCGCCCCCAGTCGACCTCAAAATAGCCAGGCGAAAAAGGACCAAAGGGCCGCAAAACAAAAACCAGAAGAACACAAAAAATAAAAATAAAGCCAAAGGGAAACCACTCCGACCGCCTGACCAGACCGCTGAAAATTAAAATGTGCCGAATGCCGGGCCCACCAAAAAGGAGGACGAGGCACGCCGACGGTGAATGTATTCCCCATTTGGAGAAGGAAGTTGCTTAATTAAAAGCGGATATTAGCAATTACAAGCCACAGAAAGTCCAATGAAACGGAAGTAAACGAAATGACGTCGAATGACGGCAAACGGCGGCCCAAATGAAAAGGAAGCAGCGATAAACTGCGGGGAAATTAAAGTCGAAAAAAGGAAATACAGACGGCCGGATGGAAAAACGCCGATCGAAGTCTATCTCGGTGTGTGTGTGTGTCCGGCAGTCTGGAGCAATGAACTGGCCGCCGAAAGCAACCAACGGACCAACGGCTTAGACGGCCATTTTGAATGTCTCCGCGTTTCACGGAGACTCCGTGACTGGACGTCTCCGTCGGTCCGTTCGTCCAGCCGGCTGTCTTTGTTGTTTGCCGGTCTTTGTCCGCGCCGACTTTTCCGCACGTTATTTTTTGTATTTTTCTCCGGCTTTTTGTGTAATCGCGGTCATTGACAAACACAAAGGAGTGGAGCGGGCGGCGGAGGCAAAATTTTCTTGTTATGCTCGCCATGGCGCGCAAAATAAAGCGGAAACACAGCGACGCATAAAAATTTCCCCCAAAAAGGTGTTCACAACTTAATTAGGTTACCATTTGGGCCTGATTTTCCGGGAGGATGTTTGGACGGCCTGCAGGAAGGAATCCGACGCAGCGACGAGTCCGTAATTCTTTGTAGTAACGGCGGAAATTTCTTTGTGGTCAATGCTGTTTGGCCAACTGTCCCCATTTGCCAGCGTGATGACCCTGAATTCCAGCGCTGGCTAACTGGGCTAATGGCCGCTGCCCTGTCTGCTTTTTTGCAATGGATTTGGCGGATTTTTGTTTCCCTTTTCACACGTCGAATCGTTTTAATACCTTAAATTTCAACAAATCGCTTACAATAATTCGCACATGGCACTCAACAGGAATAAATTACGGGCAATACACACACATGCGCGCGGACAGGGATCCACGGAATCCCCGGCAGGAGCCACACGGCAAAGCCACGAAAAAAAAGGAAGAGCAAAAGCGCAGAGCCCAAGAACTGAATGAAATGGAAAAAATACCACAGCTGTTGGTCCAACCCGACCCGTGGCCACCGCCCCGCCCCATGCTGCCCGTCGGCCTGTCTGGGTGTGCGTGCTGGGACTTTGGGCCGGGAGCCGGGCATTGTTGCTGACGCGCCAGTGGTGGCAACAGCAACAACCCATTGATGGATGTCAGCGGGCTGTTGAAAAAGAATTATTAAATTGATCGATGGGCATAAAAAATATGCCAACTACGAAAGCCATAAGGACACCAACAGCAGAAACAATGGCAGCCTTGTCGGCCGACGGAAGGCAAAAGTGTCGCACGACAACAAAGGACCGCAGACCTGTTCAAATGACAGGGCAGGTGGCACGAAGCAGAGAAGTTCCAAGGTAGGAAAGAAAAGCCCAAAAAGAAACCGAAACGTGGCCAATTTTCGAGAGAGCGAGGCTCGAACTTTATCACCGCCAACCCGCAAATCAACTCTCCTCCCCGCCCCGGGCACCTGATAGGTTAAACTTTTTTCGCGCCAAGAAAAAAGAAAATCAAAAGAAAAGAACACGAAAACTTTGGTGGGGGAAAATGCTGCACGTTTCCAGCATAAATTCGGGACATGTCGCGAGCATATGAGCCCCCATATCCTTCCCAGTTTAGGTCGTGCGCGAAACCGCCACGCCCACCGCCTGCCACGGGATGCTAATGCGCAAACCCAACCCTGCAGCAAAGCGGGGCGAGCGGAAGCGGAGGTGGCGGCAAAGTGGAAAATTGCATGCAACTACGCTGGCTTTAATTTCCAGTTAACAAATATTACATATACGCAATGCGATCCGCCACCAACAAACAAATGAGCCAACCAATTCCGACAAAGCAGCCCGCGCTCGTTGCTCGAGCTGTGGGGCTGCTAACTGGCAGCTCATTTGCACCCCGGCAGCAGAAAAACCAAAATGGCGGGTGCTGAATTGCGGGCCACAATGGCCCTGGCGACGGGCAGAGGCACAGCAACAACGGACGGGCGGACGGGCGGTCGGTCGGTCGAGCTGACTCTGTCAGTCGCTTGTATTTGAGTTGATGAAATTGGAATACATCCAAAATGAAAATTAAATTCAACAATTTGCGGTTGTTTTCAGTTGTTTGTCTGCACATCTCCCCGCCCACCACGGCCGCCGACGTAGCTGTCGCCGTTGCCGTCTGAAAAAAGGAACAGAGCCGGAGCCATCTAGGCGTAATAAACATGATGGGAATACGAATACTCGCACGAGTGTGAATACGGCACTGGGAATGTCCGTGTGTCCGGCTGTGTGTGTGTGCGGAAATGTGCAATTTTCCATTTCTCTGATTGTTTTCGAAACTGTTTCTGCCCAAGTGAAAGTTTTGTCCGGTGAATTTCGGTGTCTCTTTTCTCTGCTGTCGCATTTTTTTATGGTGGTCGTTTTGTCTGTTGTTTCAAAATTAAATGGTTTTGTTGGCAACACTTGCCAAAAATTAATTGAGTGTACATTTTTATGCCGCGCCACACACACTCGCACACAAAGAAATGCCATAAAACTTTTGCCCGAACGCTTTCAATTGAATTTCTTTTTGGGCCCAGAACTCTGCCACATTCCGCATGACTGACAGCAGCCCCGTCCCCCCACCAGCCAGTGGGTCAGAGCTGCGTGCCGGGCACCCAGAAACCTCTGCAGTCGGCCTGCAGCCTGGCTGCGTGGAACGCAATTTTATGGTAATTACCTTTTTACCGAGCTTTTGGCATTGGGCAAATTTTATTGTTAGCATTAAGCTCATTCCTGTGTACTCGGCGCGGTGCGGGCGTTGTTGGTGTTGCTGCTTTTTAGGTGTTGTGGCAAATAAAACCGCAGCGGCAATTGTCGTTGCTGGTGGCATTGTTTTTGTTGCTGCCAACAATGCACATTGTAAAATGTTAGACACCTCGCCGCAGTCACCCCGGCCCCTGCCCGTGACTCTCGCTGTCATTTACGTGTGCCAAAAATTGTGGCACAACAGCAAAGAGCTGGCGCGGGCTCGACTGCCGTCGAGTGGCAGCTTGTGGCCATAAATTAAGTGCGGCAGCCACAGCGACAGCGGCTGCTGGCCAAGAAGGGCATCAGCGACGCGCTGGCAACAACCACATGACATGGCGGTTGAACGCAAAAAGGTAATTTTGTGAGTGGGCCAACGATGACACCTGCGGTTGTGCCGGTGAAGCGTGGCAGCCGAAAGCAGTTGCATTTCCATTGCGTTCTCTGTCTTGTAATGTAAATCCATGAATCACAATTTCGTACTGCAAAAATGAGGCTGCCTGACCTAAATTTGCTGGGAAGTGCCCTTCATTGCCTGGCCGGGTGGCTGTATAATTAAACAGATTATCACTTGAATTGTTACAGGATTTCCTGCTGACCGCCAGCCAGCTCGAAAAATGTGTAACCCACGAAAATCATAAATGCAAATGCCAAAAACAACCTCCCTGCCCAGCATATCAAGCTGATCCTGCTGATTGCAGGCGGCCTGGGAATTGCAGTTGTGTTTTTTTGTTTTTCTCGTGGGGTTGCCGGCGGCATGCAGGCAATTTGTTGCCTGACATCAAATATGCAATAAATCTAACTGTAAAATCAACAACAAAGCAGCAGCAACAACAACGAGTGCAGAAAACAATGTGGCATATTCGCAATTGAAATTTGGTAACGCTGAGCGTCGAGCGCCCAACGTATGTCCTTCGACTGTGGAGAGTGCAACAGTCGCTGCTTCTGCCTCTGCCGCTGCCTACCCACCTAATCTGATTTACCGTAAAGTCGAAAATGCATAGCAGACGGCTCAACAGCCGGCAGCCCCCAGCGTCTGTGCGAGAGGGCGTTCAAAAAAGTGTAGCGTACAATTTAGCGCCGCATATGATGGCTGCTGCTCGACATCCGCCTGCTATTTTAGTATCGGTGAGACAAACAAACTGAAATACTTACAAACAGATGAACTGACGCCCCCAATCCTCTCACCCGGTTTTATTATTTTTTTTTTTTTGTAAGTGGGGCTTGTTTTATTTGCAGCAGCTCTTTGTATGCCCTACGAACTGAACAGTATTTTAGCTAAGGGAAATGCAAAATAGCGACAGTGATTATAGATGCCAAGATGAAAAAAGGCTCATTAGATTTTAGAGAGGTATGGTTACCAGGATTGGTGGAAACAACTACGAGGCCCTTACCAAATATTCCTTAGCTTGAAAAAAAAGAAGGCTTATTCCGACGGCTCGGGAATAGAAAACGCGGATCTAGGCCATTTCTCAGACTAAAAACTTCTTCTTTTACGTCAACTGCAATTCTTATTTCTTTTCTATAATCTGCCCTCCAAAAATCTCTCTCGGTTTTAGGGTATTTAATTTTCGGTGGGGCTTTTTGTTGATTCTCCCTGCGAATTTAGTTCTATTCGTATATTTTACTGCTGGGTATTTTGTTGCTGCATGCATCATACGCCCCTCAGTGCTGATGCAGCTGATGCTGGCGATAGGGCTCGAGTTTATTTAGTTTCGTTTTACAAAGTACACGAATGTTGAGATTTTATGTAAATTCGCTTATTGCATTTCGTCTGCAAAGCAAAAACAAGTTTATTACAAATTGTATTTGGTTGGAAGTCGCCTTCACCCCTCCCACAAACAAACTCGTGCAATTTTTATAACATTTTCGACCTGCGGCTAAACCAAATTGAATTTGGCAGACAAATTGTGCGCCCTGCCAAAAGCTGCTAATGAAATTGGCGCACCAGCAGCACGCTAATTGCTCCTGAACGTTTGCGTTTTGCCGGCTGCTTTATTTCTAAGCGATTTGCCATCCATAAAGCGGAAAGGCCAAGCGACAAATCGACCGGCAAAAGAAGCTGCTCCGGCCACAATTGATGGCCACCGCGTCTCGCTGACAATTGGCAGCCCATCGAGATTAAATTCCTGTTTGAGGGTCAGGGCTGAGGAAAATAAGCTGGCTCCCTGTCATTGCAATTGCTGCTAATGCGAAAACGAAGCACAATCCGGCCAATTGAGGGGAGTCCCGGGAAGGACGGCTGTCGGCATCCTGGGCGTTCATGTGTCGCGTGGGCGCTCCACTTGGCAGCGCCAGCAGCGTGTGAACAAAATACAAAAGGCTGCCAAGTCAAGACAAAGGACGGAGGACGAAAAGCGACATGCATGCCTGCAATTGTTGCAACGGCTTGGCCTCCCCCGGCGGCCGGCTGCCTGTTGCCTGAGGTCTTAAGTGTTGCAGGCGATTAACAGTTTAGTTTTGGCTTTTGTTTCGCAGGCAACATGAAAGGCCAACCGAGCGAGCCAAACGGCTAAATGGCTGACTGACTGGCCGGCCGGGGGCCTGAGGTGCGGGTATCTTTGCCACTCGACTGCCTGGCAAGTGTAAGCGTGCGGAGAGCGGGATTCGTTTACGGTCAAGTGGCCGGCCTGACCATCAGCCCGACCGAACGCCTGCCCAAAAGACAAAGGAAGCCAAGCAAACACGGCAACTGATATGCCAGCCGGCCGTCTGCCCGAAAGGAGCTGACCTGCTGGCCCGGCCCGCCCCACCTGTGGGGACCTAAGCAAACACTGCTCTTGGCCTTCTCTGATTGCCAAGTTATTCAAATTGGACCAGCGTTTTCGGTCCTCTCTCCCTGTTGCTTCGAATGGCCAAAAATAACCAGACAGACAATCATGCATAATTAAACGGCTCGGGTCATAACTGCGCTTGAATGTGGACGCGGCTCGTGTGTGTGTGAGGGGATAGGAAAGGAAATTAATTTCCTTGTGGCAATTTTTCGGGCAAAGAAATTTCCACACTGCAAATAACACTTACAATAACAACAACAACGCAGCCGCCGCCGCTGGCAACTCATGAAAATTTAATTTTAATTAAAAATTGAAATGAATTTTTATTAAACTTTCGACGCTGTTGCTTCACTGCCGCAATTGTTGCCGCTGCCACAGCCACTCCCGCCTGCAATGCAAATCGGTTCGTGCATAATTAAAGCCTCGACCGATTCATAATCATTATGTGAAAGTTTTCCACGGCTTTCCCGGGCGCGTGAATCCGTACGCATTCCCGGCATTTGGCCAAAGGGCGTCCGGCCAAGGCCAGTGGCTGGTGTTTGCCTTTGCTTAATGAAAATCAAAGTTAATGAAAAGTAACGGCCACGATTACCAGTGCAATTTCAGGGCTGCCCTCGCCGTTGCCAGGACAGCGACTTGAAATTGCAATTGCGAGCCGTAGGCGGCTGGGCGGCTGGACCTTTGTCAAAAATTTACTGATCCATGCTATGATAACATAATTATTGGCTTTTCCGCGTAATCAGTTTAGCGTGTAAATTTTTGTGCGTGTCCGGGTCGGCTGGTCGGCCGGCCGCTTTGATTAAATGGTTGAGCGATTCTTTTGACTGTCAAGAGGGCAATCTGGCGGACGGTCAATCCCTGAGACTGCCAGCCGTTCCGCCTGCTCATCCGCAACAGCAACAATGGCAGCGATGCGGCGATGGTGGCGGCAACAATGATACTGGCAAACGAGCGCTTTTTGTTGCCGTAATTGGTTTATGTTTGCATACTTTTAGGCGTAATATGCTTTTGATTCTGGCAGACGTGACCCCCGGGTAAACGCGAGCTTCGGCCTCCTCCGCGCACTAATGATTTATGAAAGTCAAGTGATTTATTTCTGCTTAACGAAGTTTGTAATCCAATTTCGCTAGGCCTTTGCCCACGCCCACACCCACGACCGCTGCCATCTAATCCCCCGCGAGCCGAGGCGAAAATGTGTTTCTAGGCTGCTTGGCGGTGAGTCTGAGTGCGGTTGATTTACCTGCAAGGAGACGAGAGAAAGAAGAAGGAAATGGTTAAACTTTGGCAAACGGCAATTGAAAGGCGCTTTTTATATTCTACAAAGTTTGGGCCACCGAAGAAGCCATTAAATTGAATGAACGGTCGTCTGATCGGCGGCGTCAGTTGGCCAGTGTGAAGGTCAGTGGCCAGCCTTTGGCAAGGCTTAGAATTTGCCCTGACAGTTTCCTTTTGGTTATTGGCAGTTTGGGGCCCATCGTAACGGCAAATCGATGGAGAAAATGGCGACTTGCATTTGTTGCCGGCGCGCAAGGACATCCTGGGGAAATGAATTGGATTGGGCGCCACCTTCGGCCGGAAGCTGGCCGGGGGGAGGCTTTCAAATGTCAACGGATGGATGTCGGCTGCGCCTACCGTCAATCAATTGACTATTTAACGGCTTGGCCGGCACGTAATCATAAAATTGGCATCAATAATGCAAGAGTCCCAGTGCCCTGGTTGTCTTTGAGCTTGTCAGTCGGTAAATAAATCAAAATCAAGCTGCCAAGTCAACTGAAACAAAAGACACACAAAACCGGCAGCCAGTCCTTTCGATCGCTGGCCGCGTCGCACTTTCATTACGCCACATTCATGTTTTTTAATGAAATGCCGGTGAATTTGTTCAAAAATTTATAACTTGAGACAAGGACAAGTGGACGTAAATAAATCCACGCGCCGGATTTGTGGGGGTTCACAGTAAAAGAAGGAGGCCTCCGCCGACTGCCCCCTTGTCCCACTGTCTCGTCCGTCTGGCTCTGACTTGTCTCATGAAAAGCTGTCAAAAGTCTGATTTGATAAGAGCCCTCGAAAGGCACAAACAACGCCCCTTCCCACCACACAGCACTGTCCGCTTTCATGGACGCCATTGCCCCCTTCATGGCAAGAACAGCAACATCAGAGGGTGGGATGAAGCGCTGGGATGGAGCACTTGGACTTGAAGAGCCCGCAATTTGATGCTTATAAAATCCCGGGGCTTTTGTTGGCACTGCCAGGCAATTAGTTTCGATTAACTTGGCCGCGGTATTGACGGCAAATCTGCGAGAATTTTGATAAACTAATCAATCTGAAATTTAAATCCTGACAACAAAATCTCCTCTAAGCCGCCGGCTTGGCCTTTCGCCTCCCCCACGGACTTCCTCTTTGTGGCCTGACATCGGAGCAGGCAGTCGCCGAGGACCCTCGAAATTTTATTGCCAATTTAATGTTTCCTACTTATGAAAGCGACAACAAAATTAAACGCGCCAGGAAAAGGCACAGAGTCTGGCATACAACCTAAAAATGGTAAGCTATTCTCTCCTCGTCTCAACGAAGCTGAAATGCTCTCCCATAAAGAAAATTCTGGGAAAACGCGGCCGAGTGAAGGGAAATTGTCAAAAATGTTTAACGAATATTTTCCGATTCGAAATTCGATATGTTCACTGTATGATTAGCTTGTATACCCTGTTGAATCCGCCCGAAAAGCGTAAAGTTTTAAAGGCGGCAGTTAATTCGGCGCCACGTTGTCTGCATCGTCTGCCTGCTGGGGCTGAAAAGCTGGCCTAAAAATAAAACTAAGGGCCCGGCGCTTTACATGTGTGGGGACGCCCTAAGGTGAACGGGCTAGACTGGCTGTGTGCATGGGTGTGAGAGATTCAGAGAAGCCTGAAAATATGGTATAAAATTTTTACAATGCCAAATTCTGTGGCGGCAAACGAGCAGGGGGCAGTGGACAGCGGGCGGTCGGGCGGCTAAGTCGAGACATTCAAATTTATGGCCTGATTTTAGGCGCAGCACATAATTTAGCATTTGAAATGATTGCCACACCCACTCCACGAAGCCACACACACACCTCAAACAGCCCATGCCCTGCCATAAAAAGCTTAATTCCTTGTAGGCGCTACTTATTTATGAGCCCGTCGACCGCCATCGATTTGGTTACCGCCAGCCGGGTCTGGGGCTCAGAGAGCATCCGGTGGTCGCCCGGCTGCTTTCAGATAATTGAATTAAATTACGGCCCGCAAAACGCAGGCAACGGTTATTGGCTGGCCCGCCACCGTCCCAGTTAACAGACCCAAACCGCCGCGATTTAGCCAGCAGCGGAGGGCAATCGCGAAGACGCGGACTTGGCCGAAATAAAACTTAAAATACTTTGGCCAAAACTTTTTCTGCACACAAATTTACATAGCAGATAATAAAACGGGCTGCCTTCGGGCACATCATCATCGCCATCGTCTTTGATGATCATCATTGCCGCCGTCTCCGTCGGCAGCGTCAACATTTTGAAAGCACTTAAATCGTTTGTTCGTAACATGTAAACGCAAAGTGTAAGCATAAAGGCGCAGACTCTCCGCCCCAACCAACTGATCCATCCATCCCCTGTCCTAGCCATAAGCCCGGCCTTTGCCGAGCAGCTGCTGCAATGGCGGCCGCATTCATGCATAGGCGACGACGACGTTTCATTTTTTTCTCAGCTGCCGCTGGCTATTTTTATAAAATTTTCTCTCTTTCTCGGCGGCGGCGGCGGCTGGCGCTTCTTCGATGGGCGGAGGGGCGGAAAATCCGAGCATCTGGGTAGGAAAATTTACGTAGCTACTTAAAAACTATGCAATGCCGGCGGCAGTGAAACATGCCCCGCCATTTTGAGTCATGTTTGCAGCACGCTTCCATCCCCCCTTCAGCCCACAGTCATGCCTCGCGGTCGCCTATGCAATAATCCAATTCATGAAGTTGCCTTCGGCGGACCAGTAACTGGCGGAGACAGAGCGCAAGAGAAAGAGAAGAGGGAAGGGGAAAACCCAGCCAGCTGTTTGCGCAAATTTGGCGTAAATTTAATTTTCAAATAAACTACGAAGATTCTCTCCCCTCAGCGACAACGACCCCAATTCCCCGTCAAAGTTTTCTGCACGAAAATCTGCATAAGCCAGGCGGGGGGGATGGATGGGCTGCGAAGACGGCGAGACGACTTCGATGTCAGGCTTGGAAATATTCAATGCATTCCATTTACATCTTGTTATCGCCTGATTAATTGTCATTGTCAGCTGCGCTAGCTGCCCAGGACGTGGTGAGAGTGGCAAACTTCAAAGGCGATGAAACTTTCAGCCCGCAGGGCAAGATAATTTTGATTGGCGCCTGATTAATCTCGTTTCCCATTTCCTGGAAGTTCCCATAGAATTTAGCACGCCATTATCGTTGGCGAGTCGCGCACGCGCCGCCCACAAAACAACGTCGGGGGAAACAAATCGGCCTGCAATTTATAAAAGGTGAGCTACAAATTTGTAACTCATTTTGGGCAAATTAAGTGCCCAGGCCGACCCCACTCTCCCGGCCCTTGGTGGCCAGGCCACCCTTCAAGCTCATCCGAATCCTTTTACGAGAGCACAGGGAAAGTCAAGGCCCGAAAAGGGCGAAGCAGCAGGTTGGGGGCCGCAGGAGCGCCATTACAGCGCCGCATAAATTTCCTAATTTATTTTGGTTACCAACAGTAGCAACAACAATAGCAACTTTGTTGGCGGGAAAAAGGAACCTGCGTCTAGCCGGGCCGGGCCGCCAGCCAGGAAAAAAAGGTGGCAGGAAATTGTAAGGCGGCCATTAAAGTTCACCCCCCGGCTAGGCCCATTGTGCTCCCCGCCCTCGAGGGATGTTTAGTACAGTCGGCTGGCCATATAAACGCAGTAAATTAGCATTAGACGCGGTGGTAATTTCATTGCGTGCCCGTCGCCCAACCGCCGACCCGCCGCCCCCACAAAGCGGTTGGAGGAGGCGTCGGAACACGTCGAATATCTTGAATTATGGGCTGTCCGTTCGGGGGCTTCTGGTCGTTATGATTTCTTGTAATTTTTAATTGTCCACAAGATAAGATAAGGCCAGCCACTGCCCGCCATGTGCCCGGCCATAGATAGAAGCGACCAAATACAGTTGCCTCAAAATCGAAAAAGCTTTTAAAACGGCTGCCGACTGGGGTGACTGGCATGACTGGCGAGCTAAGCTGACTGGCGGGGAGGATGCGAAGGCGCACACATTGGAATTTCAATTAAAATGCCAAAGCCATTTTAGTTCTGGTTGTGAGGACCTGACGACGCTGTCGGCATTTTGTAGTTTCCTCCAACTTTTAATTGGTATCAAAATATTCAGCAACTGTCGAAGATGCGCGCGCGTCCGGAACTGTCGAGGGCGCTTTGGCATTTTGCACCGGGCTGCAATGCAAAAGTTTCATTTACATGTGAACGCCAGCTACACCCGGCGAATTGGATTGCATTTCCATTAGCTTATTAAAAGTTTTTCATACTAAATGAAATCATAACGTTGGCCCAGCAAAATATCAACCAGTAAAACTCAAAAAATAATAAAGCCAATTGAATTCATAAATACCGAAGCTCCCTCTACGCAGTCTGGCTCCAGTGTGTAAGCTTCATTATTCTCTTTATCAACGAATTCCATCCTTTTTCTGAATTTCCAAACTAATATGCCCGCTTTAAGTTTGCCACTGCTGCTGGCCGAGTAAAAGAAACGTATTTGTTGCCTACATTTCAGCGTTGGGTTTGTTGGTCTGCCTATCCAACTGAATCCACCTGGCATTGCAATGGTGGGGGGAAAAAGCCATAAAAATAAATTACAAACTCCTCAATCAATTCCCTGACACGTTCCTTTTACCCCGGGCCACCCAACCACCAGAGATATAGAATTATTGTTTCTACAACTTTGACCACACAACAGGAAGAAGTGAGTGCGAGGGGAAGGAAGCAAAAGGAAAGACGGATCGAGGGAAGTCTTGGGAAGGTGCCAGTAAAGCAATTGAAAGCAAAAACTTGCCAAAGTAAACAATAGGCAACCAAAGGCTGGAGGCGGGGGGCCAAGGAAAGTGTAAAAAGTGCTTTGTTTCAAGTGCGAAAAAATAAAATAATAACAACTCAGAGAGAAAAAAAAGCGAAGCCAACGACGAACGAAAAGTCTAAGTAAACGACGATGAAAATCGATTATTAAAGATTTTTCCACTGGACTGCAGAGATCCAGGGACAAGAATGCTGCCCTCAATAACAACAAAGGCAGCGAAGCCAACAAAACAAAGCCAGGCAGCGGCAAAGTTTCAACCCCCCGATCTCTCCACTCAAATCGCCTCTTTCAGGTCACAAACAAATGGGGAAAAGTGTGGAAATATTTCCACAGCTTGTTATAAACACATAAAAAAGCAAGAAATGTCATTGGTGTCGGCGTCGTCGTAGTCGTCGGTGTTGCCAGCATCTGCCTGGCTGATTTGTCTGTCCAACTGACCAACTGTCTTCCTCACTCCTCCGCTGCTGGCCATTGTGAGCGTCGCCTCGTTCGGGCGTCTAAGTAGACAACACGCTCTCATAAAGTTCGAAGAGTCCAAAACAACATTTTCAACAAGGATTTCTTTTTCTTCTCTAATTTCGCCGTCTTGCCAAGTGGAAAAGGAAACGGCTGGTTGAAAGGCAACCCACCCTCATCCAAAACCGCTGCTCCGCACAAAAATAATAACAACTGAGTCGCTGACAGTCAGCCGACACTGGAATACTCTATGTTCTTCCGATCTGATAAGCCCTCAAACTGAAGCCCCTGCAAAGCGCTCTATCTGTTGATATTGATGAGAAATACAAATATGTGTCTATGTAATACCAAAAATGTCATTTCCAAAGCAACTGCACAGCTTACAATCTCCGGGGAGCTTGTAGGGCATGAAAACCTCCGCAGGAAGTTGGTAGAAAATGGCAACAGCCACGGGCAGCAGGACAAGTAGTGGAGGAAGAGATGAAAAAATCGACAAGTTTTGTTTGTCATCTGATATTTTCTAATGCTTTTTGTATTACTCTCGTCGACTGGAGTTACCGGTGAAGTTGACCGTTGTTGTTGCTGCCCCCGAGTTGTTGTTGTCGTCGCTGCTGCTGTTGTCGTTGCTCCCCGTGGATGACATGCATAATAATGACATGCTTATATGTATTGAATCAGTGTCCCTGTAGCCGCAGTAAAGCGATGGAGACTGCGACTGGAGGAGGCCCTCAAGTTCACTAGACATCGCCATCCATCTGTCGTGGTGACCGAGTCGGACTTGGTGTGCGTGCGTCTGTACAAATATTTTCATTAAAATTGGAAAAGTTTTTTTGCCGAACGACCAGAAGTGCGGACAAGCAGACAGCGCGACAGGCAGACGGCCGGACCGCTGGCCTGCTCATAAACATGCGTCTGTCGTTTGCCGGGCAAAAACTTTGCCCCCAGAGGATTAAGCCCAGGAAAGCCAAGAGGAAACACTTTAAGTTTTTTTGTTGGCCAGTCAGCCAGTCAACCCGTTGGTTGAGAAACTTTTGCAGCTCATCGAATGGCCAAGAAAACAAGCGCCCCACCCACCGCCCAGCGGCTGGGAGAAGACGGCGTCTTAAGCGGAGCTTAGTGCGTGCGGCGTTGAGTTTCTGGGGATTACTTGGCATTAGGGGCAGTCAATCTGATTAAGCAGCCCGGCCACGCTAATTGTTTAAAACGTCCCTCACAAATGCACAAGCCTAACTCACACACAAGCCAAACATCGGCCATTGCAGTGGCAACGAGCAAGGAAAAAAAAGGCGAAGACAAACGAGCGGCCACGTTGCGTATGATGAATGAGTTTTGGATGAATGGGCGCGTGTTTGCCAGCTGCAATGTCGGCTCTCGTTGCCGTCGTTGGTCCGAGGAGAGGGCAGAAGGATGCCAAAAAGCGCAGCCTATGGGCCCAGGCAAATAAAAGAGCAGCCAACCCCTATGAGCCGAGCCGGGCCGGCAAGCGGGTCTCGGTCATTCCCTCTCGCTCTAATGTACATAAATTCCAGCATTTGCTCATTTTAATGGGCATATTTTTGTCATTTCACAAAAGCTGGCAAATGCAAAAAGGAAGTAGCAGCAGCGACGGGTCCAGGCTGACGGGCTCTCGGGCATCCGGGCTCCGGGGGGCGAAAGTGGGTAAGCACAGCTGAGCAGTAGACTGAATGTGGCGCACTTATAAATGTTTTAGAGCGCAGGGATTTTCTCCATAAGCACAAACACGGCCCAGGCTACATTTGTATGCAGGCTGCATGTGGGTGGTGCCCACACACACACACACACACGCGCACACACAAAGAAAGCTAGTAAGGACGATGTGATAGTGGTGGTGGTGGTGTTGGTGCGCCACAGAAAACATTTGTGCGCCGCAAAAACTCTTCAAGGCATGTGGCTCACAGAGACAACAAGCAGACGGAGCAGACTGGCTGACAGACAGCCGACAGACCGACCGTCAGACAGCCCCCACCCCGATAAGGTGACGGGGCCGGAGACGGGACTAGCCAGTTGGTCGTGCAGTTTTGCCGCAGCTTTGTCTGCTGCCTGCCTGCGCCTGCCTGCGATCTCGGGGTGGCGAAAAGCCCTGGCGCGTTGCCTTTTATATGAAATGCGGTTTTTATTTCACTGCAGCCTGGCCCCCTGCCCTGATGAGAACTGGAGGAGGGCAGCTTTAAGCTACTTTAAGAGAGGCAGCCGTTTAGCTGTTTAGCGTCTGCCAGCAAATTGTCAAACGGTCCAACGAGGCGGTGGAGGACCTCAGAGGATGCCATCGTCGCTTATTGCAAAAATGCAGCCCATCAAACCAGCGGGCGTAGACGTAATGAGACTGCCGTTCGGCCGGACGGACGAGCGCTCCACGCTGGCTCATTTTTTAATATCCTGCGGGACAAACAATGCCAGCGAGCGGCTGAGAATCACGACTGCCATGCTGGGGGCTGGGGCAATGTTGGCTGGTGTGGCGGGTGCAATGAACGCACAATCGGGCACAAACGGAAAACGGCCGCCACGGCCAAAGCAAAGTCGAAGTGGCACAGCAACAGCGGCCGCAACGAGAGGACTCAACTGCATTGAGTGCAACGCAACAAAACAAAAACAGAAATCACAAAACAGACAGTAACAAGCCGCGCGGATCAGAGCCGCATGAAGTTTATTTGAAAAGTTGAAACCGCTGCCAGTTGGCAACTCGTCTCTGGAGCCGGGCCGGGCACTACCCTGTAATCATTGTAAAGGCATTACTACAACTTTTCATTCAGTTTGCAGTTCAGTTCGCTGGCAAGTGGATGGCCTCGCGTGGGCGCCGCTCTGTGCCTGTGTATGTGTGGCAACAATTTCATATCAACAGCAACAACCACAGCAACAGCATTCAGAAAGAGAGCGAGAGAGAGAGGGCGTGCATTTGTGTATATAAAATTTTTACGCAACTTGTGAGCTCGCTATCGTCATCAGCACTGCTTCCTCCAGCCCTTTGCCCCCCACCCACCAGACATGCGCCATTTGCATTTACAACTATCACAAACTCATTTCATTCATGCCGAGCCCATTTGGGGTGGAAGCGCTGAAAAGTATGCAGCGCCAAATTCAAGAGTGGGAAGCCGCTCAGCGAGGCGATTAAAGGCCCCACAGGCTCGATCTCAACATCAGCGGGGGTGCGAGGAGTGCTTGAAAGCCCAGTAAATGGGGGGAATTGTCAGGCCTACTCCGCCTCCTGCGCACCACCGCCGCACATACAGAATACAAAATATGCCTATGGAAAACCAACCATCCAATAAATGACAGATACTTTAAATTTGTTCTGCTCTTGGTTTAAAGGCAGCTCGACTGGCTGGGCAGCAATCATATTACCGGAACGGAGCTCCTCACTTCTGCATATTAGGGAGACATGGAATTCAGCGATTCGTGCTGTTGAATAGAATTTAAAATGGCTTAGGAAAATATTAATTGCACGGGCTTTCTGTCGCTTGGTTCGCATTTTACTTCAAAGTCTTTAAGGATGTTTACTTAAGAAATATACTTTTCGTTGAAAGCTGGGGAATCTCAAATCAATCATGTATTGGGTATTTAATTTCGACCTGCTCAATTCAACCTCAAAGCAGCCGGAGAACCCTCTCAGTTTTTGAGTTCTTCTACTGATCTTTGTCACTGTTTTTGAATTGCTAACAATTTACCAAATTTCCCAAATCTTAAATGTGTCTTTTTGCTTTTCATAGCGCTTTAAAATATTTTCCTCTGCCTGTCATAGATTTAAATTTATATAATAAGGCATCTAATTTTCAAGAATTGAGTACTTTCAGCGGTGAAATTTCTCTATTTTGCTCGCCTTTTACGGAAGCCGATTGGGCTAGGAAAAGTGATGTTTTGTTGGACCGTAAAACCCCCGGAGGTGCAACAGCTGAAATTTCATTCTCTCACGCCCTGGAAAAGGTTCTTCTTTATCACTTAGCAGACTCGTTCCGCCCCCACCGCCTTCTTCCGGTTGCCGTCACTTCCATTGACGCGGCGCCGTAATAATAATAAAAGTTAAATGCGTATAAAACCGTCAAAAGTGGAGGGCGCGTTTGTCCTTTTTCTCTGCGCTGTCCGCACAAAATTTGCTGCATAAAAAAAGTCGCATTTTAGTATTTTTTTTTTCTCCGTTCGCCCCAACCACGTAATTCTGTTTTTCCCTCACTTGATGTGCATTTTTTTTTCGTTAGTTAACGCTGAGAAGCGGCGGCGGGGCAACAATAAAAAACTCGCTTCATAAACTTTACTGTTTTGTGGTTTTGAATTTGACAAATTGCGCGGATTACTCACGACTGAATTATTTTTATAAGCTTTAGATGACATCGTTGGCGAATCATTACCTGCAAGGAGAACAACAAAAACAAAGGCATTAATAGAAAAGTGTACGGCTGGACAAATGAAAAAGGCTTACAAAAAAAAAAGGAGAACAAAAAATGCCAACCGAAAATTGCCCATTGGGTGGTCCACCGAACAGTGGCCACGGAAATTTTTGTCGCAAAATTTTCACAGTCCAAAGCGGCGAAAAGTGAACAGGAAAAGGGGTGCGCCGGAAACGGGGAAGGGATGCGAGCGGCTTGTGGCACGCGCTGCAAATTTGCCAAAAATATTTCGTTGATTTACTGATGCGTAAGCGGGGACGACGCCAGCACGGAGGGCGAGTCCCCATCCTCCTCCCACAACAAAGTAACGACAATATGAATGGACACCAGCATGCCTACCCGCCCCGTCTGTCCATTGTGCTTCCGACCGGCCGCCTCATCCTTTTTGGTGGCTTTCCCCTCAGCCGTATTCGAAGAATTTGTAAAAACAAAAACATTTCCACATGAAACATTTTTGTTTATGGGCGTGCAAATTTATGACCAGAGGGTGTGGCACACACACAAATATATCAATGCGTGCTTGAGTGTGTGAGTTTCGGTTGACAAATTTCACCCGCCACTCCGCCCCATTCGGGGCTTTGCTATTTTCTTTTATTTTCTAGAATTTTTTGGATATTTTTTGCGACCATTTTCGGGGCATTTTTTTGCAGCCTTTCAAATTGTTTTCGGCCGCCCTGTTGCAAATGCCGCACATGTGGAGATCCGCAGTGCGTTTGCCGCCGCCACTGATGAAATGGCCCAGCACATTCTATTGTGAGTTGAAATGGAATTTTTCTCTTTCAATTTGTGCATTTTTCGGAGGTTGTTTGTTTCTTTGCGGGCAAGACAATTCAACAAAGCAAACCAACAAACAATTGAGAAAATGCCTTTTGATAGGCGGGAAATTTTAATGCCGTGGGCCCGGCCACCGGGCCTACAATTAAAAGCCACCGACCATCAGTCACGAAATATGCAAAACGCATATGAATTTCAGACGCGCCTCCTATGAAAATTCTATGACAGAAAGCTGACTTGCCGTATTGATGAATTGATATGAATTCAAAAACCAGAATTGACTGGCAAGGAAATGATTGAAGTTCATTAAACTCGTCGCTCGGTCGGCCCCATGGAGTTGGCAGTGGCGAGACGCCAACGCGCTGCCCTCGCCCACGCCGGGCACACCGCCAGCGGTAGTGGCGACGGCGGAGGCGGGGACACAACGTCACAAATTCAAGCATGGCTGTCACTTGACTGGAACGCACGCACTTAGCAATTCTAGACATGATTTCTAGCCCGGGGGCAAGTGACTGAGACCCCGACTGGGCCAACTGACAAGTGGCAGCGGCACCGGCGGCCGGGGAGAGGGCAAAGGCAGCCCCAAATCAGGGAAGGTGTAAGCAGCCCGTCGTGGCGACGGTTGGGCACGTACTCAAACACAATTTACCATATCTTTTCCCCAACTACACCCACAGTTGGTCTCGCACAGCTCTTCTCTGTGGTGTGTGTGTGTGGCTGGCGCTGCTTGGCGGCACAACATTTAAATTAAACAGAGGGAGAATCTCAATTTCAAAAGCTCCCTTTGTTTAGGATAACTCTCCCCCGCCACTCTCTTAGTTTCAATGGTCAACTCCGCTTTCCGCTGCGCTCGTCATTATTAAAGTTGCGGTGATGTGGAGAATTTTAAAATTTCGTCGTCGCGACGCGTTGGGCACCGGAATAATTTGAATTGAAAGTTGGTAAAAAGAATTAAAGCTGAAAACGAATGGACCGTTTAAATGACGGACGGGCAGACAGACACACGGGCAGCCGGACAGATGGAATGGACGAAACGTGTGGCTATTTGGCGGCACCCAACATTGCGCAGTAAATATAAATATAAATATAAAATAAAGTAAGTAATTTGTCGATTTAGTCATAAACAATTTCAGTAAATTTTCCAAGAGCTTTTTTAAACACTCTTTCCCCTTGACAAAGAGCATATCCGTTGCTCGCCATGCGAATGCTTTCGAGACTTCTGTGTGTTCATCTTTGCCAGACGATCTGTCCGTTTGTTCAATTAATTCTTTTTCCATCTTCATCTCCACCTCATCAAGTATTTCTTTGGCTCGCCATATATATTCCTTCTATTCTTCTGTGTGTCTTTTCTGTAACACATCCTTCAGCCTTTAATCCGTCTTCAACAATTTGATTTTTCGGTCCTCCCTTTTATCTGAGCCTCTCTATTATTCGATCATAGAGTAAGCAATCGTCGGCTTGTCTCAGTCGCCTACTCTTCTCCCGTTCTTCGATTTCTGAACTTTTATGTCGGTAGGCTGTTTTTTTCGCGACGACTACCGCGGATCGGCTGGACAGTCTGTCGGCCGTTTGGTCGGTCGGTCAATTGTGTCCATAAATAACGGCCACATTACGACATTGGGCTGAATTTCAGCTGGAATTCAACATGATTATTTATTATTTATTTGCATTTCCGGCGGACGAGCGCAACGTGCGCGCGCCATTATGCAAAATTGCGGCCATTAATAATGCGAAGAGTTTACAAATAGGATTACAATGTTGCAACGCGATGCAATTGCAATTTCGATTATTAATTATGCAAAATACAAATGACCCATGCCCTCGGCCAGTCGCTCAAGGCCTCAACTCGAACGCCGCTTCCCCGATTTCCCGCTTCCGTTGTGTGCGCATTTCAGCCTCATTGACTCAGTCAAGCAGCCAAAATCGAAAAGCACTTAAGACACCGCAAACCAAGCGCATCAAAAGATGCAGCCTCCCAACTCACAGACCCCACGTCAATGGAGCAAGCGGGAGGATTGTGGGTCCTGGCGGTGGCGGCAGCTAAACAAACAGAATCCAGAGATAAAATTGTAAGCCGGGGTCCTTGGCAGGCAGCCGACAAAACCGGCGATAAAACGTTTGTGGATAGGTCACAACAAACTCCGAGGGCTGCTCGAGAGCTTCGAACAAGCACAGCTTAAATGTATCGCCAACGACTCTTCCACGATCGAGCCACCCTCGTGGATCCATTAGGGCAAACCGAGGCTTTCAATATCCTTGCGCTCCCACTCTGCCAATCCTGTCCTCCGGACGCAGCGCATTCATGTGCACCGATGTGTGTTCAATATGAAAAGTGCGTTGCATTCAACGCTCGGGAAGGTGGGACTGGCGATGCCAAAACCGGCTGAGGGGCGTGCGGCGGCACTCAATCGCTTGCCCTCAACACGCTTGGCAAATAGTTTAAAATTTGCTGTTGCCATTGAAGCTTTTTTCCACCTTGGGAAGCGCGCGGGTGGCGCACCAGAAATGTTTGCGGGCGGCAAACAAAATGCAAAATATTTTTATCATGAAATAAACAGCAAACGTGAGCGATTCGCTGGCGTGTAAATGAAATTGAATATGAAATGTAAAAATGGAAAGCAATTGTTGCCAATGCAACGGGCGCGGTTAGACTGCCGGTTGACCCTTCAACTGCAGCAGCCACCGACAGCCACTTGCAATTTAATAAAAAAATTTCCCAACAACTTGCGCCGGCCAACCGAGAACCTCTCGTTGCAGCAACGGCAACAACGGCTGCCCTGCCAAAGTGAGTTGTGAAAGGAGGCGATCTGCCCGCCCCGTTAAGTAGAGAGTGCACTTGAGACGCCGCGGCCACCAGCAACGTCAGCAGCGTTGATGTGGCTGCCACAACAGCAATGGCATCAGCGGCAGCGGCAGAGGCAATAAATTGAAATACACAAATGAAATTCGCTGCATAATAATGTGAATTGTAATTATTATGTCCGCATGCCAGCGTCACATCATTCACAAACAAGTTGAGCGGATATCCTTCTTATGCCCCCGACAACAGCAACAAAAGACGCCCAGCCGACAACGACGACGGCGAAGGCGAATTCACAAGGCGGCGGCAGGCAAGTTGCACTTAAGTCGCTTGGAATTCCAATAAGAAGGCGGGAGGAGGAGGGCTGACGGCAGTTGAGCAGACAAACAATTAATGCCCACTGCCAGACAAGTGGGCGACCAAACAGCTCCTCCTTCGTCCAGCCCGTCCGGCCAATTACTATGCAATGGACCAACTGGCCCAACGACCGCCAATCATCTGATTGGCGACTTTGCGTGCCACCAAACGATGCCCTGCACCTGCCGCACATGCTACACTCGCATTACGACAGCCAAATTGTCCGACTCAGCGTGCGTGCGGCGTACGGTGCGTGTGTGTGTGTGTAATGTACAAATATTTTTGCAATTATCATTGCAATTTCAATTTCACACGCACAGCCTCCGTGGGGCGGCCCATGAAACGGAAATTTTAATTTCCCCTGCCGCCGACTCGAACTCAGTGGGGACTTTTGAGCCTCATTTCGTCTTGGCCCAAAAAGAAAAGATGAAGAAGCGCCGCTCGCATCAATTCTCATTTGCTCGAACAGGCCAACAGGCGCCCACCAAATGAACAGCGGAATTCATCACTGCCTGCGTCAGGACAAAACCACAAATTACGCGATATACATAGGCCCAGATAGCGAGGGCTGGGGGCGTGGTGGGTCATGCCACATTATCATAAGGCTGGTGGGGCTGTTGTCGCCGTGGCAACATACAAAATTCAACAACTAATTTGGTCGCTGGCACCAAGGACACAGCAAGGACTGTGATTTCTAGCCCCGTGGCGCAATGGCAAGATGGCCAGGTGGGTAGTCCTTCTCCTCCCTAGGCCACCTTCGGCTTGCTAATTTTATGACAAATGACACGACACACGACGCCGACGTCTGCTGCGGCGACGGCAGCGGCGAAAACGGCGGCATATTTCCCTGGGAGGCTTTAGGCATTGTGGTTTATGTACTGCTGATGTCCTCGTCCCTCTCGCATACATCAATTTAGCACCCCGCCGGCAGCTGCCCACCGAAAAGGACATGGAAAAGATGCGCGCTCATAATTCTCAACTAGCTGGCGGGTGGCGAGGGCCGCCGGTGGCCAAGATAAATGGCTGACAGTACAAATGAGTGCACGGCAGGGGGTGCGGTTGGGGGGAGCGGCGGCTACGGCGAAAATGACATGCCCTGGCGGGGGGTGAGGGCGGCGGGTAAATTTACATTTAAATGAAATATTTTATACTTTATTTTAAATATTTTTTCATGCATAAAATTGGCATTTTTGCACTTTTTTTCGCCCTCGAAACGGGAACTCGGACGGCCTCAAAGCCCCAAATAAAAATTCGACACGAGGGCCAAAACAAAACAGACCGCAGCGTTGCCTCCACCCCCACCAGCCTTTCCATTGCCAGAATATCCTTTTACCTTTCCCAAGTAAACGGTCGGGGCGCAAAAAAACGGAAACCAACGGAACCCACGGCGAACCCAAAACCGAAACCGTAACACGGAAAACGAATTTCCAACCCGTAACAGAAAACAGCAAATAACCTACAAATTTTACGGCACTTTTACCGTTCGCCTGCCTGGGTGCCGGGGGTTGCCTCGAAAATATGCTTTATTATTTGAAAGTCAAATGGCGAGCGCCCCCGCCCCGTGAACCACCCGCCGCCTTGCCTCAAACCGAGTCAAGGCCGAAAAAAAGATGGGCCCCGTGAACGAAATGAGCCTAAGCTGCCGACTTGCCCCCCACGAGCCACCCATCCCGGGCTTACCAAACTTTCCGGTCAAATCGTAGGCCCGGCGGACCCATCCTGCTTGCCGTCGTTGTTATTATGCAAGATGGGTAATTTCTGTGAGCATTTCTGAATAGTTAATTAAGTGCGACGTGTTCTTCTTCAAACAAGGATCAGGACAAGGCGCACCGAAGACGGCATACCCTGCAGATTCCTCACCGATTTCTCAACGACTTTTCGAATGCCCACTAAAACGGACTTGACTATTTTCTATGATTTGACTGCCTAGAATTTCTTGCGATTTCATTACCAAATGTTAGGCCATTCTATGGTTGAAGTAAATACACTCGATAATTTTGTGGGATGCAGAGTATAAAAAGAAAAAGCCGAGGGTGAAAACAGAAGCGGCAGCAACAACAACAACTCAAGCCCACAAAGTTGAAAGGTTGGCAATGCCAGCCACTCAGCCAAATTGCCTGACCCACGGACTCGTCCACCTCGAAGTCGCTGCTCCTGTTCATGATGATGATGAGGCCTGTGGGTGGGGGTCTCCCGCGGCCTAAGGCTTGCCACTTCAAAATTAAGCGTCTGCCCGAAATTATGCAACAATTTCCAAACTTTCACAACAATGAGGCAGGATCAGCAGCTCGTCCTGCCGCTCAACCACCTGTCTCAAGATTGGGCACCCGGAAATGCTATAATTTTTGTATTATTTCAGCTGGCCCGTCAAATTACCAATTGTTGCATACTTAGCAGGGCTCAGGAAGAGGGGTTTTGTAATTACAGCCCCTCGGATCTCTCTGGGCAATTTAATTGCTCCCACCAAAGCGCTGCCTCCATCCTATGTAATCCCAACCAAATGCTATTTGAGGGCAAAAGCAATCAGAAGATGGCAGGCGGATGGGTCGTCAGGGGCGCGTTAATCTCGGTCAGGATTGCTGGGGCCCTTCATTGCCAGCTCATTGATTATTTACGCAAAAAATGCCCCGGCAGAGTAGAAAAATCAATGGACTCTTTCGAGAGTCAGTTTTGAAGGCGGGGGCTTTAATTTTGGAATCAAAGGAGGCTGGACGGCTTCGTTGGTCAGGCAAACACCACTTTGGCGTGTTTTCTATTCCATTTTGGGATTTAACTCGATGAAGGCGTCAAATTAAAATCATTTTCAAGCAGACAGGCCTTCTTCTCTGCTTTTGTGTGTTTGTTTCGAGTCGGCGTTTCTTAAGTTTCACTGGTTCGTTCCTGGGAATTGTGCGAGATTGCGAAAATTTAAGTCATTCGGCGTCGCCTCTCCGCCTCGCCGCCTTGACGCTCACAAGGTTTGTTAATCTTGAATTAGCGACACCAAACAGACCGAGGAAATGAAAGAGGCTGGGGGATTATAAGACTCTCCCACCCAACCACCCCTGCCACGTTTCTTGGCTTTGTTTCGAGCTCTGCCGAGTTTGCTGTAATTAAAGGCGGCCTTTGATTTCCTCATTAAAGGAACTTTTAAGCTCAACTTCGGGGGTGGCAAAGGAGAGATTTTGAAAGATTTTGATTGAAGAGATATCATGGAAATTGGCAATTGACGGACGCGGCTTCGCAAACAGAATTATTACAAAATGCGTTACAAATTGTTTCATTCATTGAATTATTCAGTAGGTTTATTGCAAAGTCCTTCCATTTATTTGCGCTATTGATTTGAACTATTTTTTAGTAATTTAAATACGCATTTTTTCCTGTATATTTACTTTGCCAGCAATCAATTTTTGCAGCTTCAATTGCCACTGGATATGCAAAAAAAAACGATCGCATGTCACCGGAAAGCAGGAAGGGGGAAAACTGCCGTGCAAATAGTCGAAATGCTTCGTCGGCGTTTTTAATGAGTGTTTATCGATGCGGGCCAAGCCCTTCCATCGGCCTACGCGATGGTGGCTCTTTTTTCGGGTAATTGAGGAGGCCTAGGGGATAAAAAAATAGCAAATTCCAGTTAACTTTGCTGCCTTTTCACTCTCCGGTGTCCGTTTTATTTGCCAGCAATAAAAATGGTTGAAGCGAGCAAAAATGTGCCCCAAAATGTGTTGATAAGCGACACCAAATAAACACACACACACACTCCACTCCACTACACACACACAGACGACGACCCTTGTTAGTTGAGAAACAAAAACAAAAACGCCGCTTCAATGGGCGAACCGAAGGTGTTGAGATAAATTCCGTGTTATTGCGTCGTTTTTAAACATTTTGAGTGAATGCCTTATCCTTTTTTTGTGAGGAGTTAGGGTTTGGTTGCCAGGACAACTGTTGAAATGCTTGTATTTATCCTCGTTTACGTTACCTTCTTTTTTTTTGCTCTGCGTGTGAATGAAATTTCTGCTTTGCTCGTCTCTGTCATTTTCTGTTCCTTCTGTTTGTCCTGCTTGCCTTTTTTATGCTCTGACCTTATTTATGTTATACGCACATTACGTTCCATCATCCGCCAGGTTGAATCAACCAGCGAGCCTGGCGCCTGACGCATGCCTGTCGTTCTGACGGCCGCCTTCCCCGGGTGTGTGTGTGTTTGCTTTCTCACACATCATAAGTCTCCCCGGCTCTGGGTATCCTTGTTAACTGCCTTTAATTTGACAGTCCAAATGAAAACACAAAATTCCCCCGGCCTGCCGGCTGCTCCCGCCCAAAAGCCGCTCATCGCTTAAATGGCATTTTTAATTTGAATGCCATTTGCAGGCAGGCGGGGCTGAGCAGCATTAGCCGCGCTTGGCGGGCAATTCAACCGACAATTGCAGGCCATCAACACTTTATAAACATGCCACGCCCACCACCGCAGCAGCCCCCGTTTCGCGGTCATGTCAATAACCTGAGAGGCCTTTGCGGTTCTACGAAAAAATCTACATAATTGCTGTCGCCGACATAGACAACAAGCAATAAAAAAAAGGACGCTGGCGAGGATGAATAGCGACGAATGGCGGAATGAAAACAAACGGTAATAAGACATTTTGGCCACCGCACACAGAAAGCCCAGAAAAGAAAGACACACACACACACACACTGGGAAAAAAGGAAAGTAAAGTAAATAAAAAACGCGTAAAGTGGGTCAGAAGTAACAAATGCGGGGTGCAAAAAAGCACTGCGCACTTCAGGGCTGAAGCAATAAAAGCAAACGAGCCAACAACCCAGCCGTCCATCCGAGCGGGCAAGCGTTCGCCCCCCGGCCAACTCGGAGTTTCGCTTCTCGACAAATAGTTTGCCTACTGGCTGGCTGAGTGTGTGTGCGTGTGTAAGCACAACAATGGCGACACTTTAACAACTACAATGACCAAGGCGAACAATAAACGGGCCAACAAGCCAACGCACACACACAAGCTGATGGCAGAGTTGGCGCCATTATGGCGGCCCAGCCGCTGGCATCTCATCCCGTTTACAAAATCAGAGTTGCCACAGCCACGCATCTCGAACAACACACACACATTCAAGCTCTAAAGAAAGCGGACAAGGCCACAACGAAGATTAAATACTCTTCTTGGCCAATTCCCTTAAAATTACATGGGTAAGTAATTCTTTTAAGATACTTTGCTTCTCTATACAACTGATATGCTTGGCCTATCCAAGTTATAAAGAATAAAAGCCCAGTCGCCACATCATTTACAGTTTGGCCCGCGGAATGAAGGCAGTGTTTGGCTGTGTGTGAGCGTCTGTTTACTGGGTCAGGTCAGGCGGTTCAGAGCAACTGTTTCGGTTTGCGCGGCACGTAGGCAACGCATAAAAACTGCAATTTAACGATGGCCCAGCGACTGATTTAAGACGCAGGCTGTTGAGCGGCCCCAAAAAGCATGCAACACGCGAGGCCCAAAGCAGACAGCAGACAGTTGGCGTTAATTGCAAAAAGCTTGACTAACAGACCCGCATGCCCTACACCCTCATAGTTGCCACACAGTCCTTTGCTTGCCTCATCTGCCCATTCTACACTCTCGGAATGGAATCAGCCAGGAAGTTGAATGCGAGCTTCTTTTTTCCCAACATGCTTTCTGCAATCAAGCGTTAAAGCGGTTCCAGACTGAAATGTGCGTAAAAGCGTTACAGTTCAATGAGATGGGGTCCCTTTCAGGAGCACAGGTAGCCGTCGAGCCAGTGAACCCTTTGTTGTTGGGCTGCCGGCTCTCCCTCAATTCAAATGAGTGCGAAAAATGAATAGTACGATTCGTTAGTTGGCCCGCCTCGTTTGGGGTTCTCTCTGCTGCTGGCCTGAAAGTTTTTTGTAATTTTCTCATTTAAATGCATTAAGCTTTGCCTAAAAGCCGGCAACAAAAATTTGTATTCCTTTACATTCAGGGCCGTCGCCAGGCGCCCGCTCGGCCTGCCAACGGAATGGTAGTTGCTTTTGGACCGGTGGCTTTTTATGTGTTTACTTTCGTTTTGCATAACATTAGCGACAGAACGGGCCGATGGGTGGGCTGCTGGGTCGTCGGCAGGTGAGTCGTCCTTTTTTCACTTTCATCAAAATTGAAACCGCATAAAAATTGATGAGGTTCGGTTGATGTCTTGCCACACTACCATCCCCACACCCTCCTTCAATCACCCTGCTCGTGTCTGTGGCACACATGACGATCCACCCCTGCATCCATTAGGCACGCTCTACTTAATCGCTGCGCTTGTCTTCACCGCCCAGCGTCCTCGTCCCCGTCCACACTTTGCTTTCTCATCAATATGTAAGAGTGCCAGGCTGAACGAGGAACTCAGATGGAGGCAGTAAGCGGGTAAAGCAAAAAGAATCGTATACAAATTAGAAAAGCAAATTGTCAGCTGCAACGGCCCGGCGGACATAAAGGAAAAACCAGCGAAGCACAGTGACTTTCAAAGGCAACTGTACTCGAGCGACATCAGCATCCAGCGCGGTGGCTGGGCGCGGGGCATGCCAGCCATAAATATTTATTAGAACGGCGGCAACAACAAGGCCACCTGGTCGACAAACGAGCGCTTTACACGCCGCTCTGATGGCTGCTGCACCTGAACATTTACAACTCGCTGCGAGAATCCGAGACAGCCGCCGTGTGTCTGCTCGGCGGAGCCCCATGTTTGCTGGAGTGGACCCCTGATAAAAACGAAAATTACCGCAAAAGGTGTCAAACTTTCTCTGTCGACCCTCCGATCGGCGGGCATGCGGGGTCCGGCGAAAGTCAAACGAAAAACTATTAGCATATGCGGCGCTGGCTTTCGGGCACTTAAGCAGTGTAAAACAAGCAGTTTAGCATAATGGGATGAGACCCGAGATACTCATTCCTTTTCGCTGGCTGAGGGCAGGTAAGGTTTACGCCACATGTAGCCTACTTTTCCGGGCCGTCAGATGTCAGCCGCGCCATGGAAAATCGATACTTTGCGCTCTAAATCACAACAATTTGCGGGTGGAAAAAAACGCTTAAATACACGAAGAGTTTTAAGGGGCAAAAGCGGGGAAGACAGAATAGCCCGGCATGCCAGCAGCCCACAGCCAGCGACCGCAAGCTCCCGCCCCGCACACACACACAATATCGCCGACGACTCTTTAGCCAAAGTGAGTCCTTGCCACCGTCCATCCTTCTTATCACCGGCGAATCGTTGCAAATGGCTTTGGTGCCAGGGAATGTGGAAGCGAGCGCCAGCGCCGGGCAGGTGTGGAAGGATGTTCGCCGGAAACTGACGTGAACTGACATTACATGCATTAGAAGCTATTAGAACCGTTCGGCATTGAAAGGATACACTCACTCACACAGCCAGCCGGCTAGCGAGAGAGCGAAGCTAACCTCTGGCTGCCTGGGCGCTTAGCAAAATCAAAAGGCAACGGCGGCGGCGGCACCACTGATGGCTGGTGTAATCATCGGGGCATAGATAGCAACCCCAGAGCGAGACAGACAACGAGCCAATGGAGCACACACACACGGCAAAGGTGCCGCTTTCGAGGCGCGCGCACTTTGCCGTGTCATTGAACGTTGTAATGGCTCCGGCATCAGCTTCCCTCCAAATCGCCCGGCATATGTGGGCCATGGATGTCCTCGCTGGCATGTCCTTGCATATGTGGTAGTATCGGAGTGTGTGTGAGGTGAATTTAAATAAATTAATACGCCGTATTAGACACATATTAGCACAGGGGCCGTAGTCGCTTCGGTGGCCTCGCTTGGCTGGCTGACTGACTGCCGCCTGGCTGCTTACACGAAAGCTCAGATCGGTTTCCGCACTAAAAATCATCCAGAGTTAAAGGTGAAAGTGCTGTAGCCCCCTAACCCCCCACGCTTCGAGTTAGTTCCACTTGAGCGGTTTCAAGTCCGTTAAGGGAAATTTCACGTGCGCCTGCCGGCGGCGCCGTCGCCGACGGCCCACCTGACTAATGGCGACGGGGTAGGCAGGCGTGCTAGTTGGCTGGCCAGGCAGCTGTTGCCGACATTCAATAAAAAATTGCATATTTAAGCAGTGGCCCTGCACTCACCGCAGCCTTGCCTGGCGCCCGGCGGGTAGGCAACGAATTTTAATGTCACCCCTTTTGCGCCTTCGCGTCGCAAGTATGCAAGCCAGTGGGCGTGGCCTCGACAACTGAAAATTATTTAATAGAGCCATAAATCAAAGACCCCAACCAGGGACGGGACGGGCAGACACTGCACTAGCCGCCCGTCCAGCCCCCTGGAGACTAAAGGCCTTGCCGGGCAAGTTAAGCTGCGTGGCTCAGGGAATCGAGGACTTGCTTGGGGGTGCAACGGGGCCTCTTATTAAGCTGGTGGGGGTGGTTGCTTAATGGCCTTTTGTCATGTCACTCAGCCGGCTAATCATTCGGCTGAGTCAGCCAAGCAACTCGAATCGTCTTAAGACGTCCCAAGAATCTGCCAATTTGCCAGACCAATCAACGTATTAATTTCACAGATAATCTCGATTTTATGAGTTTTGATATGAGGCTGATCCTTCGTCTGGGATCGGCTGTGGAGTGCAATTTGGGCAGAAGAATTTTCGAGACTCCACCACAAGTTTATTATACAAATACAATATTTTATGTGCCACCCAGCAACCTGCTAGCCCCGTCTTATTTATATGCATGCGACTGCAATTATTGTGGGTTTTTGGTCCCGTCTCCCAGGCTAAAGGAAAGACTCTTTTAGTTGCCAGTGCGGGGATGCTGGCGGTGGTGGGTTTGCAAGGCAAGCGATTTCCTGGCGAGGCATTAAATCTGCATTGAGATAAATATGCGCAAAGAGCAAACCAATCATCGATAAATTCTCAGTGACAACAGAAAAACGCCATCAACAACAACACCAACAACGGCAGCTGTGAGGGGCTTCGATAAGGCAAAACCACGAAAAGAAATCAATTTCCTGTGACTGTAACAACGACGCTGACTCTCGTTTCGGCCGTCGCCCCGAACTCGGCCGCCTTTTGGCCTCTTTTGCCACTCAAGGCTAAAACGACAACGACGACGACGGCGAGGACAACAACGGGGCGCAATGATGATGGCAATGGCGACATCGGCAGAATATGTTCCTCGCCGACTTACAATATATTCAAATGTGTGCTTTTCACTTCCTATTACCAAGGTAAACAAAAATTTTATTACCTTTTTATGAGCGCGCCGGAGTCACAATGTCGGCGGGCAACAACATCAGCTGGCCGGCCCCCAAAGTGCGCGCCTCACTTAGTGCCAGTTGAGAGTCCCCACGAAGACAGGAAAAGAACGCGAAGGCAACTCAGCCAAAGTAAGGAACGAACGAAAAAAACTATGCATAAACCATAAAAATTGGTAGTAAAACGCAAAGTGCAGAGGCAAAAGGAGCGAGAGGGGCAGCTCGGCAAGTTCGTCCGGGTGGCGGAACAGGACCTCCGCCAGCGAATCAGCGAGTTGAATAAATTCCGTTTGAACAAAAGTAAATTGAATTTGCAATGACATCACTGCAGGGCCGGCACTGGCTGGCAGTCGCCCTCTGACTCAGTCACTCAGCCAGTCAGGCAGTCAATGGGCATGAAATATGCGACCGCCCACTAGGAAGACTTCTTTCGCATATTAGAAATGATCCCACTCGAGATTCCGACTGCCTGGAATGGCAATTTTGCTCCTCGTAATCTGTTTATAGCGGAAAACGACGGTTCAGTTTTCACCACACCTTCTCAGGACCAGGACTCGAGGCTTTGGTGATTGAAATTCTTTTAGAAGCGGAAGGCATTTTAAATTCGACAAAAAGAATTCTAAGATTTTTCTAAGCCAATTTTTTAAAAAACGTTATTTTACGGCAAACTAAAAGAATAGCTTTAAAATGATTTGATAATTGGATCTAGAATTCTTTATTTCGATAAATTCAAATGACTTTTAGAGCATCTAGCAATTCAAATTCTTCCTCCACCTTGAACTTTCCCTAGGTAATCTAGACCCCTCGCGAATGCATCATTAAAGCCGCCACTTAGTCCAAAAATACCCCGGCAATTGATGAAAAGCTTATCTGCTGCTAGCGACGATCACACGCGGCGTCGTCATTGTCGATGCCCCGAAAGCCTCAGACGTCTCATGGTTCGAAGTGCTTTTTTGCGCTAAATAAGTAAGCCATATAAAAGCTATACTATATCCACAAATAGTATAAATAAAATGCCAGCGCCGACGGCAGCCGAGACAGCAACAACGTCAACAATGCCAGCATCTTTAATTTTGGAATTATCAAGGCTAAATAAATTTGCACATGGGGCTGCCGGCAGCGTGAGTGGTGGATAGCGTGTGCCTGGGTCTTTGCCCCTCCCCACACACCCTTCCCGGTAAATTCGCAATAATTCACCTAATACGCGATATCTTTTGGCTATGGCCGATGTTGTTGCTGCCGCTCCAACTTTTCAAACTAACTAACCGAGTTCAAAAGGCAGATTCCCATACCTCCAGTGTGCCGGTCTGTCTGTGGGCTTGTCCGCTTGGCTGCCTGGCTGCTTGTGTGCCTGGCTTTTTATCTGTGGAGCCCCGCGTTGCCCTCCGCCCCCTGGTCATCCTGAATGAATAGTCTGCCTCAAGGTTGGCAAACACAACGCGGCTCTCTCATCGCCCGCGGACCGGCACTCGCCTCCAATCGCCAAATGTTTAGTTTAATATTTGCGGAGCTAAAAACGCCAACAAAACAAAAAACGAAAAGAAGCGAAGCTGAGAAAAAAGCATCTGCCCGGCGGTCGCATTAATTGGCCATATAGTTTGCCATTTAACCGAAAATTTCAGCGGCCCCGACTAATTGTGTGTAATTGTTGAGATCCACAAAGACAAAAAAGAAAAAAATTAGACGACTCATTCGCAATGCCGGAGTGGTTGGGGCGGGGCAGGGCCTGTCCCATAATTACCACTAATTAGAACTGGCAAACAATCGCATTTTAATGGCTGATGGAAAATATGAGCTCATGCAACTTTAAATATGAGGGAGAAAAATTTGCGTTCAGTGAAAATGAAAAATCAGTGGAGCGAAATTATCAACTCAGTGTTTGAAATATTTGCATTAAATTATATTAAATGTTTTTATCAATATGAAAAGCAAAAATAATGATAAATTGATTGCTGGTCATTTGGAAAAATCAAATGCAAATCTTTACAATCGAATAAGCCCGAATCTCCAGGAGACTTCCCACGGGCGAAGGTAATCAAGTGACTGTCGATAATTTAAAATTTAAATTTATGCCATAGCTATTGAGGCATAGATGAAGTTTCCTAACAGCAGGTGGATCCAGATTTTAACTACCAAAAGTGTGGTCAGCCAGAAATCCATAGATATAAACAATAAAAGGCGGGCAGGGCAGGCAGTCGGTCGGTCGGTTGGTGGGGCAATCGGATGGCCTGATAAAATTTGAATTTATGCTGCAATTCGAGTGCAACAAACGACGACTGCTGGCACGGACCTTGAGCCACAAATCGTGTGGCAAATGTGGCATAAACCAGCCAGCCTCTTGCTGCCCCGCCGAGTGGATCAACAAGAGGAAGCCCGGTGGTCGTGCGCCTGCAAGGGCGTGGCCAACAGCTTGGAAAGATTAAGTGGTAATCAGTGAAAGGGGACAAGGCGGCCCCCTCAGTTCCAGTTTGGCGGGCAATTAATCAAAAGCATGGCAAGAAAACGACAACAGACAGCAGGCAACAACTTGAAATTCAACAGAAACTGCAGGCGAATGTCGCCCGCCAAATGAAAATCAGACTGGGATTTCCAGGCCGCGCGTTTTGCTTCGGATGACTTTGCCACATGTTGGGGCAGTGCCAGTGCGTGTGCCAAGCGATCAGCCGACTTTGTTTAAGTTTCATTTCATCGCGCCTATTAAACATTTTTCTGACGCCTCTCGCCGGCCGGCGATGCGCGGTTAGCCATCCTTGCTAGGCTCTCTTGCTCTCCCTTTCGCACTTGATAAGTAATTTGTTGGCGAGTTTATTTTTATTTACAGCACAAGAAACGTTGGCGTTTTCATTTTCGGACTGCGTTTATGTTTCTCATAATTACAAAAATAATTAAAAATGCCAGAACAGCCCCGCTGAATCTGCCGCTCCGCCGCACTCGAGAATGTTGAAATTCTGCAGATTTTTTAACGACTGACAGTAAAAAGAAGCAGTACCACAAATTCAATTTGCATTGCTCGCATGCCAATGAAATTGTGGCCCATCGCGCTGGAGCAAATTTCATGAATTGCCTGCCCCCATCGAGTCTCTAAACAAACCGGCAAGTGGCTGAGGATGCTGCTGATTCACCCGCTGAGTTGCTACTTGCGGTTCATTCATGGCAAGTGAAAGGAAAAACTTCCGTTCCACCTGCCTGGGCGAAAAACAATTCGATATTTACGGGAGTCAGTGAGACTTCCACGAATCGCGCACTTTGAGTCATCGCAGTTGCTCCTCTTCCCCCCGCCACGTCTGTCGACGGAAGACACATGTTTGTGTAGCCATGATCTGCCATTATATTGTTCTCAATTGAGGGGTGAATGCGAAGGCGGCACTCAATTGCCGGCCGGCCAGCCGCCGGCTGAGTCAGCCGGTGCAATGCAGGCGGCAAAAGTCGCGCCGGCAACGCGTTTAAAAACGCGCCGTGTTGGCGTCGCCGCCGCCGTCGCCGGCGATGTCGGCGTATGCAAATTCTTAATTAGTTTTCATTCTCAAGTATTCATGGCGCGGTCTCAACTAACAAAGTAAATAGCCAGTGCCTCTGTCCGTCTGCCCTGTCATTAGTTTTGCCTTGTTGGCGATTCCATTATCATCGTTTTACGCAAGTCCCATGAATCACCAATTAAACGATCCACGCGATCTCTGCCATCTGCCATTCGCTTTCAATGCGGCGAATAGATCACAGCCAGGGAACGTCACTCCCCCCGCCCCTCTTGGTAGCTTCCCGCGGGTGCTAAATTATCGCTTTGATCTGTTGAATTCTTGAGATAATTCGAGCGCGCTGATGTCATTTCCCCAACTTGGTTAACAGTTAAATCGTCTCACCAACAACTTCTGCCCCCTCTTCCATCCATCAAGAGCTTAAAGCATAGAAATGCGTTTATCAGAGAGTCGCCCGAAAACAATGCCGATAGGGTGGAAGGGGGCTATGATATCAGCATCTGTTTATAAGCTGCGCTCCTTTGAGAAAACTAAATTAGCATACCGAATGAATTCGGTCGCTCGCAGGTAGTTCGAAATTTTAAATTCAATTTCGTTTTCTTTTCAAATTAAAATTTGTTTATTTTCGAGTTATTTGAATATCAAATTATGTCATTTGTTTGCGTTTCGTTCCCCGCGAAACGAGAGAAGCACCAAACAGCCGAAAAAAAAAAATGAATCCAATGTTTATAAACAAAACAACAAACCGGTTAGCGGAGTCAAAGTTGTAAACAAACTGCAGGCAAACAAGCCCGAAATTTGGTACAGTAAAGCTGGCGTATGGCGGCTGCTGGGGGAAAACCGGTTGGCCAAATTCCTCGGCTGTTGCCCGATGCTTCTGGCACAGTCAACTGGCCGTGAGAGATTCCCACCTCGGAGCTGTTAATTACGCTGAAAGTACCCGCAATTTGTGGGCCGGCGGTGATGATGATATGGCCTACAAGCTGTGACAGGCCGTCGCACTGGCGGGGGGCGGCCGAAATCTGAGATTTGCTGGCCGTCAATCACAAACACGGCCACTCGATTTTCGCCATAACGAGTCCGGCTGCCAGCCACCGAGACGGGTTTGGGTAGCCGCGGCCGCGGGTTGCGTAATCTTAACCGGCCAGGCAGGCCGCCAACCGACTGACAGACTCACTGACTGGCCGACTGACTGACTAACAGGCCCGATGCTGTTGCCCGTCTGCCATTAGAATAAATTTCAATTTATTTTCCGAGCTTTTCGGAGTGCAATCGCGGTGGCCGTGACTCATCCATGGCAAAAGGCCGGCAGGTGACTGGCCGGCCACCATTCGCCATTAGCATAATTAATTTGCCTCACATGCAGGACATTCAAATGAGAGCCGCTGTCATTGTGGCCGGCAGCTGCAAGCTGACTAATCCTGGCCCACACCAACAGCAGACGAGAGACGACGACCTGAGGGCGGGGGCAAATCTTAAGCCGCTTAAGGCACCTCAAATCTCGCCCACTTTTGCCACAATAACCTTCAAGCTGCGGGGGACAAGGAGGAGGTCGAAGGCGGGCTAGAAACTTTGCTTACTGCATGCAATTTTTCGTGTTAACGAAAGTTCTGTGGCCAACAAAAATCGTGGCAAAAAGGCGCAGAGGACATTCGCTTTTCTTTTGTTTACTTTCAGCCTGCCACGTGTGTGTGTGCGGCAGGGCATGCAACACGGAAGCCGAAAGCCACGACAAAAGCCCCGTCAGTGACGTAGTCGTAGGGCCCCAACTCCCTGGGCCGATGGCTCGGCTGGGGGCGGGCGGGCTGGCTGCCTTGCGTGTTTTTGTTGATATTGCCACTAAACGTTTGAGGCTTTTGCGCCTGGGCAGGCGTCTGTGTGGCGCGCCTACATGACGACGCGAGTTTCCGCCTGCCACCCACACAGACGAACGAGCGGGCCACACTAAAAAAATAATAATAAAAGTAATAATAGAGGACCGACCCGGCTGGTGGGGGTCGGGCCCTGGCGGTCGGCCGTTGACGTCGGAGGGCGAACAACAAAATTGGCAAATAAAAGGGAAGCTCACAAAATTTGAAAATAAAAGGAAGCGGCGCGCCAGGACCCTCACCCGCCGCCCTCCCTCAGCACGTAGTTTATGAAAAGCACTAAACTTTTGTTGCATAGTTTGGGTCCCGGTGGCTTTTCGCTTTTTGTTGTGGCTGCAGCGCTCATGTGAGCCGCCCGCCCCCGATTCTGGCCGCTGGCGGCTGGCGGCAGGTGTTGCCGGAACAGCCTGCTGTCTGTCTGTGGGCGGGCGGGCCATTGTCCCTGTGCAGCCGAGCTTGGCAACCCCAAAAACACGGCCACAAAACGTCGCCGCAGCAGTCACTTAAGAGTCACTTCCCCAGGGCTCACCGCTCACCCGCTAGAGTCACTTTGGGTGTCCTGGCCCGCCTCGCTGATAATGATCAAGGCGACCAGCCGTTAAAGTTGTCCTATTGTTTTTGTGCACATTTGGGGAGTTGCTGTTGTAATTGCTGTTGGATTGATGGCGTGGTTGTGGGGCCGTCGCACCAGCGGCGCCATGGCCACCACAAAGACTAACAGGTGCAGCCGCTGGCTTTATTTGTTGTTGTTTTTATTTTAGTGAGCAATTTGCAAATTGTTTTGGAAAGGATTACCAGCTGGCAAGGGCCATTGGCACTGAAAATCTGCCTTCAAATTCTCGCTGCCTTGCATATGAAAAATGCTGAATTTGTTGCATACCCCGAGGCTAAGGGAACTGAGAGCCGACACTTTAAAGGCCGCCACGGCAGAGCAGCTGTTGTCAACGGTCGGTTGGCGAGAGTGGGGGGGCCGGGCCGCTGTCTGCAGCAAAGTTATACAAATTAAAATTCAATTGTCTGCAGGCGGCACAATGGACGCTTTAGAATTTTGTGTTTGCTTTTGTTTCGTGTGCGTTTTTTACCCCGAGCTGCACGAGTTGCTCGAAACGAGGTTAGCCAGCGCTGAGCAACCTCGGCAACTGCAGCAGGACAAGCGACACTGCCTCGGCCCCGCGTCTGCAGCAACAGCAGCAGCAGCAGCGCCTGCGGGCCTGCCGGCCCGAAACTGGCTGACTGGTTGACTGGCGAGCTGGGCACGTAACGGTGCATGCAATTTGCGCTTGAATTCAGTTGCAAGTGCCACTCCCCCACCCCAGCTAATGCCTACTCGGGGCTGTGCCCAGTTTGGGGTGCATAAATTGTTTGGCTTTTAGCGCGAACTCAGCGTCTTTAAAGGACTTTAAATAGGACATTCGGCCGGGCCGGGCCGGGCCGACGTGGCCGCCGCCGTTGACTTTCCATTTTCGCTTGGTTTAGCTTAGCTCGAGTTCGCTTTGCAATTCTCGTTTTTCAACTCCGGCACCCACAAAAAGACAATGAACTTTGCCACAGCCCCTTCGTCCTTTCCCTGGCCTAAGCTGCGCATCGCGTGAGCTCGGCCTGTGGTTGTCGTTGCTGTTTGCTGCATTTGATGACGTCGATTGTTGGGCTGCGACCACGCCTCCCACTCCCTCGCTTACGCAGAAAGGGTTTGCCGGTCTGTCTGTCTGTCCTGCCGTCTCACCGTCCGCCTGTGGTTGGTTTTCTTTAGTCAACCGCACCCGCAACGGGAGCGCCTTCTGCTTTCTGTGCTCCCTCTCTGGTGTGCCTGCCTTTTGGTGTGTTTATTTGCCAGCTTGCCCGGTTAGCGCACCGGTGCAGACACGCCTCCAATGCCACCCCTCATTCCGCCCAACCAGCCAGCCAGTCAACCATGTGTGGCAAAGACTGATAATAGCAAGCGGCCGGCCGGGCAGACACCCCATTGCGTGATGGAGTCATTCCTATGCGCGCCATAAGTTCAGGTTGCTGCTGGTGTTGTGGCTGCTGCTGTATTCATGTGTTTGCATATGCAATTTGCTATGGCAAGCACCCCCCGGGGGCTGAGTGAGTGAGCAGTTTTTTGCATCGCCATTCAATCACCTGCAGTTGTTCTTTTCAGGAGCTCCTTCCACTTGCCTCTGCTCAAAGGAACACTTTATCAATTGAGTTCTGAGGACGACTGCAAATCAGTCATTTGTTTCACTGCTTTGAAGAATTGTGATTAATTTTTGTGGGCAGAAATGCCCCCTATCAATAAATGGATTAATGTTTTTCCTGTAAAATTTACTAGCTACCGATAAAATCCTTTCAGTATTTTAGCAGATTTTCTTTAATCTTAAAGACAAGCGTTCAATCCATCAATGCGGCCGGTTTGTGGAGATTAAGCTTTATAGCCTACTTATCCGGGCAGGGGAAAATTGCTTTGGAATTTTTACGAACCTGCAATGAAAACAAATGAAAATAATTCATAAATAAGCGTATAAACAAAGGGAACAATTAAATAGTTTGCAGAGTTGCCCAGGGCAGCACGTGCCCTCCCACATTTCTCTACTCCCTCAGTCGTTATTTCATTTCCCCTACCAAGATGTCGAAGGCTCGACTGCTCGACTAACTGACCTACGGGCAGATGAATGCGCTGTTCGTCTGCCCTCCTCCACTCTCAACAGTCTATCGCTTTTCCCCGCTCGTTGAGTTGGGCCTTGTGTTTTTATTTCATTTAGCCATAAAAAGCAAAACCGCCGGACAGCAAGATAAACAATAAAAAGAGCGGCGTTTATGTTTTGATTGTTATGCCAACCACTCGATTTGATTATTGAAATACGCACTGCCGCCCCCGAAACTCCAGCCAAATTAAATGGGCGGCCTAAAAGGACACACAATTTTATATGCCCGACGACCGCTCGCGTATGTGAAATAGCGGCGGACAATCAGGCAAAAATAATCAGGGCTCCTTAAAGAAAACAACGCGGCTGAGCTAAGGACAGCGTAGTTTGGGGCGCGAGGAGGCTGAGCCCTGCGAAAACAAAGGAAAACGCGCAGGGGCAAACAATAAACTGAAATAATAAACAAACAAAACCCAACAGATGAGATGACAACAGCAGTGCCGCCCGGCCAAGGGGATGGACAGAAAGGTCCTGGGCCCAGCCAACTGGGGACATTCCGGCAATAATTGAGTTGACTTGGGCAGTTTATTTGAGCGCGCGGCATTCGCAGCGACGGATCATAATTTTCGACTTTAATAAATGGAGCCAGCCACCTCCTCCTCGTCTGTGGCTTGCTGGAACCCCGCGAGCGTTTCTCATTACGCCAGCGTCCGCCCGGACCCAAGCATCAGACGTCCCGTCCGGTCGCTTTGGTCATGTGAAGCCAAGAAAAACGAATCGCCCCCAGGACCCACAACAAGCACAAGAAAAGCTGGCCACTACGCCCATTCAATACTCTCATTGAGGGAAGATTTTTGCGTAATACAGAGAGCGAAATTTAGCCAAGCACAGTGGCTTCCAGGATGGATCAAGTTTTTAGACAATCCACTAAGTGTCTTGTCTGTCTTGCGTTGTGTCCCGTCGATCGACTGCGTAACAGTTCTTGATAGAGAAAATCTCCTCCGTTAATCTTATAGACTCTTTCCAAGTCGAGCAAGCGCCTTCGGGGCATCGTTGAGAGGGGAAAAAGCAATAATAGAGTTTCGCGCTCCCTTTTTTTTCTTGGGGTTTCTTTTCGCTTTTGGCTTCGTTCTCTTTGTTGTGATAAAGTTGCGCTTTTTTGCGTTCCTGCTTTCCAAAGCCTCGCTTGCCCTCGGCTACCAGCGGCTCCCTCCACCCACCAGCTGGGAGCTGTTGCCATTTTTTCTACTTTGGCACAGCTGCGCCGTCTTGGGCGGCTCCAGCTGCCCTGCCTTTTATTGGATTTTATTTTTCTGTTATTTATATGTTTCTTGGAGTTGTAGTTCCCCCGCTCCTGGCCACCCCAACCAACGCCGGCGCAGCCCCCTTGCATCAGCACTGGCAGAAAAAAAAAATTAATTTGCAACTTTTGCCTTTGGCGCAAAAATATTTACAATAAATTGAATTTCTTCAAACAGCGCGAGCAACTAACAAGTGGAAGCGGCCCTTGCTTTTCGCTCGGTTTGGCCCGTTGGTCACTCGGTTTGTTTGTTTGTGGCGGCAAATTGCGCATACGCCGCGCTGGACGCTCGGTTGACCACTTAGTTGTCCGCTTAGCTTTGTGGCCACCGTTTTTCCCCATTGCGTTTTGTCCTCCTTCAAATTTCAGGCTCTTGCACCTTTCAAGACATAAACTGCAGCCAAAGCGACAAGCGGCAATCACTGCCAGCAGCAGCGGCTGCCCTAAAATACAATTAACCGCAAGCAGACCCTTTCCGATTTGGAATCGGTTATTCTGCGAGACGATAAGACTTCGAGACGTTTTTCTTTTCCAATTTTTCCCTTGATCTGAGCCTGAAGTTCCTCTCCAGGGCAAGTGCTGGGCGTGTGTGGGAGCCGGTGGAACGAGGAAGTCGCAACGCATTTGATGTTTTTAATTGAGTGCTTTTCGCCTCAGCAGCAGCAACAACAAAGCGCCGCGTTTGACAGCTGCCAAGAGATAAACAGCGGCCGGGAGACAATGGCTCTTTAGGCCTGCTCTGTTGACACTTTACACGAATGCCGAGCACTTTTTCCCCAAGCCTTTGCCCTGCGCCTCGCTTGAAGCCGCTGCGTTGCCGGCGCCCGGTGGCCCTTGATGCTGCTCAAGCCGAACGTTTACTCATTTCATTGCACTTAATCATGTCTAGCATCTTCACATGCTCATCGTCCTCTCATCCTGCCCGGCCGAGCCCTTCGTGCCGGGAAAATGCCTACCCTTTCAACTTTAATGAGTTGCACTTTGGTCGCCGTTTCAAGTACCACAAAAAGTGTCACATAAGCGAGCCCTGAGTGCGTGCGGAGAGTGCGGCTGAAGTGGTCAGAAGACAAGTCCTCCGCCGACCTGGCCAACGGAGCAAACCAATTTCAGCGAGCAAACAAAAGGCAAATGTCAAAGTAAATGAAGTCCGCCCCCACCACCGACTGCTTACAAGCGTTTTCGTTTAGAGCCCAGGCTATAAATATTTGGGCGGCAGGCCGGGAATCACCGGAGAATTTACAACTTTTTAATAAAATCACGTTTGGGCAACAAAAACTAAAATGCCCAAAAAGTTGACAGCATAAAAATATTTATGGCTGGCCGGCAACATGAGCAACAGGAGGGGGGCCTCTCCGTCCAGTCAAATTGCCGGTCCCCACTCGGCTTAGTGTTTTATAGCCTCACGCACACAACCATTGCCGCCGCCGACGACGACGACGATGACGGCGACGCCTGGCCGACAACACCGGCCACTTAGACGACCCCTCCAATGAGGACCACGGCCTCCAGAGTTACGCGAGTGCGGGCGGCAGGACTGGGCTGGCCTGGGCGCCAGTAGTGCCATTGCGGTTGATGTTGCGCTCATTTTGACGCACTCAAAGGCAACGATGCATGGCCACGTGGCTAGGAACGAGGGTCTTCCGTACGTCCATGCAAATAAAACACAAAAAAAGGACAACAAAAAAAGACATAAAAAGGCACCCCTGACAGACGACCCTCGGCCCACACGGCACCCACTAAAGCAGCCACTATTTTCCTTGTCAGTTTTTATAGGCGGGTCAGTGCTTGGCCCTGGTCCGAATCTGCCGCGTTGTTGCCGTTGCCGGCGGCGAATCTGAACGTGCCCGGCCCCAGGAGCTGGTCTTCCGTGAAAACTGCGTCGCAATTTGTGGGCCTCGCAGGGGAGGCATGGGTGGGTGGCCGGGCAGTGGCGTCATAATGTGCGCCTTGATGCATGCCACACATTTTCACATTACACACACGAATGGGGACCAAAAAAAAAACACACACATACGAAAAGCCGGCAGAAAAAAAACGGCAGCACGAAAACGAAAATAAAATAAAAGCTAAGGAAAAGGAAATGGAAATGGCATTAGCAACCAAAATTAAAACAATGCGACAAGGAAATACTCTAGTTCTTGAGAATTCTCCGGAGCGAAAGCCTGCCGAAATTGCCCAGAAAAGTATGCTAAAAATGCAGCGTCCCAAGCGAAGATTCTCAATATTATTTATAAATAATTAAGAAATTATTTTAAAGAGATAAAATTATACCCGCCCAAGCTGAGTAAAATATTTTATTCTTTTCTTTTTCTTATTTTAAGCATTATTTCAAATTCAATTTCCTTTTTAGTGTAATAGTCTAAACTCTCTTTCATTTGCGATCGTATGTTAGGTCCGAAAAAATGTGGAAATATGACTAAATTAGCTGGAGAGTGTGACGGGTCCCGTCTGGGGCTCGTTGCTTTTTACTTTCCTTTGGCTGCCCACATCCTTGCTGGAATTTTCATTTCCATATCCGTTTGCATTTCGACCTTTTTGTGCGACTGTGTGCGAGCAGCCGGGGACGGTGTAGCCCATATAAATTAAGTCTTACGAGGCTTACATAAAAATTTCAAAAACAAATCTCTAAGGTCGCTGGGCAGGAGCACCAGCGGCAGCAGTGCCAGCTACAAATGCAACCCGCCCCTCCTCCTTATCATTCGACACAGAAAATATAAAAAGGAGCAATGTCGTATGTTTTTACTTAACCGTGAAATAAAAAGGAACCACCTCCACCCACACAAGCACGACTATATTCGCATGTGAGTCACCCACACAGGCACACACACGCCGGCTCGGAGGACAACGCACACGCGACAGGCCGTTGCTGTTGCTGTTGCCGTTGCCGGGCTCATCCCCAAAGGACTCGTATACAAATAACTGGCAAGCAAGCGGGAATAAAATTGTAGGTATAAAAACAAAAAAGAGGCAAAGGCGAAAAAAATACAGTTTTCAGCACGGCCGCTCCCCTTTGAAGAGGGGGGCGGCCTCCCACACGCACCAAGCAAATGTAATGAAATAAAATAACGACAACATCAAAAAACACGCTGCCTTACCGCCCGCCCGCCTTGGAGCCTTTTGGGGGTTGAAAGGACGCACGGCCGGCCGGAAGCTTTTGCACTAAACGACTACAAATGCACACGTCCATCGGCCCGGCCAAATTAAAAAAAGCTGGCTTATAACCTTTCGCCTGCCCCGATGGCACTGCAGCCGCAAATTGAAAGGGCTGGCGGCGCGAACTTTTACGATTTGTTTGCTTTTATTTTATTAGTGTTATATATGTGGCAACGTATGGACGACTCGTCGCCCAGCTCTGCCGCCTTTGCCACAACCCAGAGCAGCTGCGGCATCCGCGCCCTCCAGTGGATCAGTGCGTGTGCGTTGCTGTTGGCGTTTTTAATAAATTTTGCACCCCAACCGCTGAGCGCGCCTGACGGCGGCAGGGGCCACCTTTGCCACCCTTAAGGCCAACACTTCAAAGGGCCACCAGCAGCCGAGGCGGTCTCAGCCGCCGACTGTTGCATGCCGCGACGATGAGTGTTTGTCGTCCCCACGCCGGATCGACCCCTTTGGGCGGGCTTTCCTTTTTGTTGCCGGCTGTCTGTGTTTGCATAAATGTTTTTGCTGTGTTTGTGCGTTGTACTTTTCCAGGGGGCCGGGGTAGGCCTATTAAAGGCCCGTCGACCACAATAAATTTTCATTTGTTTGCCGTGTGTAATTAGAAAATTAAAACCCCGTTTATATGCCATTGCGGCAGCAGCAACGCACAACTCCAGCCAATTGACCAGCAGGAGCTCTTCTCCAAAAGCAGGAACGGTTGGGTTTACGGGCTTTTAATTTATGCTGGTGAGCAGAGCAGACGCTCGGTGCAAAGCGGGCAGCGTACGTCCTGCCGTTGGTTCTCTTTGAAGCACCAGCCAGCTTGGTGTGTGTGTTTAATTGTTGGCTCGTCGGCCCCACAGCTCAGGAGCAGCGCAGAAGGGTTGGCCGGTGGGGCGGCCTGGGAGCGGCCGGAATTGGGGGAAAGTGCGGCGCTCGTTTCGTTTCATATGGCCACTAAATATTTAAGTAATGATGGCCGTAAAAGTAACCGTAAAACATTTTTATACAAATTTTTTAATTTATAAGCCTCACTCCGGCGCCACGCCCACCACCCAGCCAGAAACCCCAGGCACATCCGCAGAAGCAGCAAAGCCGTCGAACCAACAAGCACCTTTGACAAAATATTTTCAGGGGATAACAATTTGCAGTGCCATACACACACAGCCACACCCATCCCCCTCACACACACACATGCATGTAGAGCGGTGAAAACCGCATAAACGAAATTTTTACGACTTTGCTGTCACGCGGGCCCTTCGGCGAGACGTAGGTGGTTGGTTGGCTTTTTTGCCTCTCTCTCTTTTGAGTTTTTTTATTTTCATTTTTCATGCCAGTCAAGTGAAAAAGTGCAAAAATTTTTATGCGTAAACACGTCGCTGAAATAACCACAACGCGCGTCGTGAAAAAACGAAACGAAACGAAAGAAAAACCTCATAAAATTGCATAAAAATTTCACAAGAGCAGGGGAAATCCTTGCCCTTGCCCACCCCGTCCTCTGGCTGGCTGGCTGGCTGGCTGAAAACAACGGTAGTTGCTGAGCTGCTTCTGTTGGCTGTCAACATTGTTGCCAATTTGAATTTGGCCAAGCGAACGCGTCGACATCGGGGAAATCCCCGCCTCCACTCCACCCATCTCATTTGGAATTTCCACGAAAGGGGAGAGCGGTGCGTGCGGGGCCTGCGTGTCAGTTAAGGGAATTTTGACGACATCATAAACTTGCAGTCAATGGCCGAAAGTGCAGAGAGCGCCTGGCAAATCCGCACAAATTTCGACATCGGCGATTTTCATTTCGGCAACGCCAACGACTGTTTTCCCCCGCCGCCGCTCAGCTTTCCTTTTTTTATAGTTTTTCTCGGGAAGAAAACGAAAATTCGGGCGGGATTTTTTAACTAAACGCGCGTGCATGCCGGGGGCCGGACGGGTGGCTGCCATAAAAGCTTCCAGGCTGTCGACGTTTGCGGTGTAACACCTTTTAGTGTGATTGTGGGACCTCCGGCCGCCCACTCATGCCTCATTCAACTTGACTCTGGGGTGCCACTTGTTACCGCAATTTCGCTGCCTCCTGGCCACGCACGCTCCTCTGGCAGTTCTTGCAACAGTGAACTTTACTTACACCATTGGGAATGCGAACAACGCGGAAAAACGCAATGCGCCATTTCAATTTTCTAACCAACCGAATGCGAGAATGAAACCCCCGACATGCGTGTGTGTGCGACTGTTATGCTCTAATAAATATTGCCTCGAAAATGCTCACGTGCCACAGCGAAGAGTCCGCCGAATTTGAGGAATTGCAATCAAGGCCACCCCAGCCCACCAACCCCACAACTTGAGTCTGTCGCCGCTCGCCGGTGTGTGCGTGTGTGAATTTTACTGCCTCTTTCTGAGGCGCCAGGGAGAAATCTGCACCCGCGATCCGCTCTTTGCCTACTCCACTTTGGCGGTTCTTGGGGTCTTCTGGGTTCGTCCCATTTTATTTGCTCTTTAAATGCCCATAAAACTTCAATGGGGCTCGTGATTCTCTGAGGCTGCTGACAAACACGAAACTGCAATTTCCACCGACGCACGACCAACTGCGGCGACGCTGAATTATTTTCCCTCCAGTTTTATGGACTTTTGATCTACTTTCCAAAGCAATTGAAGTTCAAGAATCACAAATACTTTCGGGCGCATTGCTTACCCACTTAATAAACAATTTGAATCGGCCTCGTGTTAATTTGAGCAGCTAGCAAATTAACAGCCACCCAACCGAAAAAAAACAACCCACCAAATGGGTCAAATGGGAAGGGAGTTTGGTTAATCGCTGCGGTTGCCACCGATCAACTCTACAAAGCGAGCTCATTAATCTGAAATTGACATACGGCGTTTAACCACTGCCACGCCTCCACTTCTGGAACGCCCCAAGCGTGTGTGTCTGTTCGGGCCAATCGTCGGTTGTGTTTTGTTAACAAGTGCAAATTGTAGGTGAATTTCCGGCCATCGTCGCTTGTCAGCCGGGCAATTAAGGACGACCATCAATCAATCAATCGAGTGTGGACATTTCCTCGCATTCGAGCCTCATCGAAATATTGAGGCAATCAAATTGAAACCCGATATATAAAATTAACAATATCGTTACGAAATTTATTAATTTATTCGTAGTATCAACGAAATGAATAAACCAACAGCCGAAATCTCCCCGAATCTATCCCTCAGTTTCTTCGATTCTCATTCCATCTCCCTAGCCCTTCTGCCCGTCTTAGAAGGGATCTTTTTAGAGTTAGGAAATGCTTTTTGTCTTCTATTTATAATCAGAACTTGATCTCTAAAAGTTAACAGAGAAATCCAGAATATTTAAGAGTAATTCGGAGATCAGTTCATCAATGAAATGCCAACTGATATCTGCATTAAAATAACAATGATCAGAATTACAGATTCTTCAATTCATTGGGGATTTTTTCAAGAATAGCGAACTTTAATTTAGCATCTGAATAGTGACGAGAGGTATTCAATTCATAAAGCTCTTTATTGAGCTGGAACAAAATTAAGAACCGGTTAAAAAGCGTTTTGAAGCCATCGACATTACTGCTTTATGATTGTTCATTATAAATTCTCTCAGGTGGATTAATTATCGAGATTATAATTGTGTAAATTAAAGAGTTTCATTAATATAGGAAAAGATCTATTAACCGGGGATTAGATGATCATATTCAGTTCTGAAATACGCCATTTTGATTGAGTCAACTAAAATTAAAAGACTCTGGCAAGCAAGAAAGAAAATACGATTTCCTGCAGAAGATCTTTTCTATCTTTTCACCTATGACTTTTGGCGTTCTTCGATTTCTAAGGTGGCCAACCCCACGACGTTGTAACTTTTCATAAATTGGCTTTGTCTGGCAGAAAGGAAACAGGGAGAAAACCCAAAACATTTTAATGATTCCGAACAGGCAGACGAAGCGATAGCCAAGCCAAGCCATGTCAGAGAAGCCAACTACCGAAAACCAGCAAAAGGCAGCCAAACTAACCAGACTGCCATCATTAAGCAGCTTTGTCTGCTGCTAGTGCTGGCGGGACATCCCAAAAGCCAACCCGAAAACCACCCAGAAGGCAACCTCTCGGCCGCCCTTTGGTAATTTTAATCTCATCTAGCGCATTTTGTTGCAACGTCCGGAGGAGCGGGAGCCAACCAACCTAGCAGCCTTCAAGCCTTCCACTCGCATCTTTGGGGCGCTTTGTCTATCATTAGGTGATGGCCTTTGAAGTGAGCCCTTGTCCCCCACCCACCCTTCTTCGGTTGGTTTGCAATCTGAGCTGCTTTTGGGTCCCTTTCCCTAAAAAATTCACCCATTTCCCAGCCACATGTCACACCTTCTCGCGTCTCTAACGTCGTCGCTTGTTTGCCTTTGGGCTTTCGCTTGTCGATTTAGTTTTGCCAAAGATCTACCATCCCCGACCCCAGCCTGGTTTCCTGTAGCCAAGCTTCTTCTTCTCCTTTTGCTTCTTGGTCTTTAAGTGAACCAAAGCTCTGGGTGTCAAACTCACTCGTATCAGCTTACGGCTGCGGCTGGCTGGGTACCCTTTCCTGTATTTGTTTCTCCCCCGCCTGTTGTCTGGCCGGTTCATTTCACGCTTTGCATGGCCTCTACTCTCTATTTGGCTAAAGATGCTGCCCCATCCCGGGCACGTTTGCCGAAAGTCTAATGCGGCGACTTAGTGTGTTCGGCTGGATTCAGTTACCAAATGCCGGCTCCGGGCAGGTCAGAAAGTTCTGTTTACCAAAAGCGGCCCACAGGTGTGAGCCAGCCGAGATTCAGCGGGCCTTTTGCCTTGTGAGACAAAGTTAAATTAACCCAAATGCGATTTGAGGTGGCGTCTGTTTATGGGATAAGGAATCTTGTGATGGTTTTGGCCCAACCCCAAATGATTGGGATTCCGATTTCGATTCCAATCGCCATTAGCCCATAACCGCGACAGGCATGAAAAGCCTCGCATTTTATTTTGGCACGCGCCCGTTCACGCATTCCGCGCGCTCGAATTAACAATAAATTTCAATGCTTTTAAATGTCAACCGAGGCGTTCCCTCGTCCCTCGCCTTGACCCAATGGAATGCTGATAAAATTCAAAAGGTTTCGATGTGACCGCTTGTCGTCGGCTACCTGCAACAATCGAGAGACGCTAAGAATTCTTTGAATTTCAGTTGCCTTTGAAGCGAAATGTGGAGGGCTTTTTGGGGAATTTTTTTGAGAGATTTTCTTGGCCAATTTTGAACACTTTTCCTCTTGATGACTGGCCAATTAAAATGACGCCATAAATTGCCTCACAGGTCGTTCAATCGAAACTGACAAGCCGGGAGACTTCATAAATCTCGAAATTGTCAATTTTTACCCTGGCGAGGGCGTTTGGTGGTTGTGTCGGCATTTCTTTTCAAGTTAGCAGGGGACGGGGAAATAATGTAAATGAAATTCCAGTTAACAGCGAGTTTTGAATTACCTGGCCAGTTGGTCGTTGGCCGGCGGCTGACGGCAGATCGACCGGTTGGCTGCCTGCTTACTGGAGCAGAAATGTGTGAGTCGGCCAACCGTCTGCCGCACTGACAGCCTGACAGACTGACTGCCTATTGGCCTACACACAACAGCAAACAAAAATAAAATAAAAGACCGTGTTAAAGGCGCAATGACACCAAGAGCAATTTGCATGGCCAGGAAAGCGAAAGCTTCCCTCGTAAACAGAAAAAACGAAACCCAAAAGAAAGACAGAAAAACGGAGTTGGTCTTTGGGGCTCTTTTGTTTAATTGGCTAATTATAAACCCAGAAAATTTCCACCAACAACAAAAGAGCCCCTGACAATGACGACAGAAACAAACAACGACGACGACATCATAATTATTGTATACTCAAGTTTGATTCAACGGTGTGCCGTTTTAATTAGTTTCCCATACGACGTCAGATGTCGACGTCGGTTACCTTGGCTTTTGTGGCCGTGGGCCTATTCTCTGTATCAAGTGTATGGGGAGAAGTCCGGCAGACAGGTAGAAACGTTGGCGATGCTGTTGTCATGCCAATGAAACCGAAATAATCAATGCCATGCTGGAGATGCCATTGAATCTAATTGATATTTCCCATTCTATTCAGAGTGCCAGCATAATTATAATTTAAATTCAAAGAACTCGAGGAACGAAAACAAACAGACACAGCCAACTGTCATCTCAGAGTCTACAATTTCCAGCAAATTCGACAGTTCCGATCGACCAACCTACCGACCCATCGATCAGAACAGGCCGACCTGTCAATCTGGGCAGCGGGACAGGGCGTTGGCGGGGGCTGCGTGCGGCGCATAATTTCATTGAAATGATTTCGATTTTAAGAACGTGAAAATGACCAGAGACCTCCATCAGCAGCAGCAGCAACAACAGCCTCGAAATCGGTCTGCCGTAATCCAGTCATCCAGTCCATTGGGTAATTTTGGGCCTGGCCACTTCAGAATTTACACGCAGGCAATTTCAGGGCGCTTGGAATCCCCTGGCTGGCTCTGGATTCGTTGGGTGTTCTAAATGCCCACGGGCCTCTCAAGTGGACACGCCCTCCATCCCCCATCCCGAAATCGAAATGAAAGCCCATCATGTGGATATTGATGACGGTGGTTGCTCGGCTCGGCTCGGCCTGGCCGGTCGGTCAGTTTTTTGGGGTCTCTTTGAAGGGATTACGAATATGAGTACTCGTGGGGTGTGTGGCCATCGGAATTAATGGTATTCTGTTTATTTGCAGTCTCAATGTATTGCACAATCGCCCAAGGCTCTCAGGCAAATTTGTTTTGACTATAATTTCATTAAAAACTTTTATCGGATCAAAAAAGGAACAAAAAAATCACCGAATCGGCTAGCATGAAAATTACACCTCAATGGGATGCTCTTCTTTCGGAAAAAACAATTGGTAAGTTAATAATAAATCCTTCAGAGTTTCGGATCCATAAAAAAAGGAGAATTAGTTAATAATTTACTTAAATTACTTAAAACTTTTAAGGACCTATTGAATTAATTTGTTTTCTTATCCGAGAATTTAAAGTTCAAGCAAAAATACTTGCGAAATGAAATTTAAAATTCCAAATAATTCAATTTTAAAAAGGTTAAATACGAAAAACAAAACTATTTTCACATGTTCTGAAGCATTTGCAAATATTTATTAAAAATTACCAAAAAGAGGCGAAAATATTTTCCCAAGAATTTCAAAAAGTTTGTTTGTCGAATGACAAAGTAAACAAAAATTTTCAAAATTATACAAATAACAAAACTTCCTCGCCTCGAAACGAGAAGAGTACTTAAAATTCCCCAACTGCCACAGAGAGTTGAGCAAAAATTCCCCAACGGGCTTGAATTTATTTCAATGTTGTTTTTTCATTCAACCACCCCTCAAAAAAATTTGCCTTCAATTTCAGGTGCTATTCCATTTCCTCATCTCATTCCCCGCACTCATCGCCCTGCTCCACCTCACGGACTTTCTTGCTCGTTCTCTCTTTCAGTCATAAACTGCAGCAATTAGCTAAATGGACTGTGAAAATAAAATGCCATAAATTAAATGTTCGTGTGTGTGTGAGAGTATTTGCTATAAAAATATATAGGCAATAATAATGAAAAACCTTCCAAAATAAAAAGCCGAACGGAAAAAGTTTTGCAGGGCAGACGATCAGACCGACAAAGCGATGGACGAAGGGGCTGCCCGACCCGCTGGCTGGCTGGCTGCTCGATTTGTTGGACTGGCCCTTTTGCAGTTGCACCAACAAATTGTGCCACAAAACTGTCCAAGTCAGCGATTCACCATCGATTGCCAATGCCCCCCGCCGCTGAGCCAGTCGCTGCGGTGGCAAGCAGATCGCGGTGACTGCGTCGTCAGTGCAATAAAAAAAATATTTGCCAATATTTTTTCGCACCGAAAAGTTTTGCGGTGCAAGCGGCTGGCACGCTGTGTGTGTCTATAACTTGTTTAATAAAAGTTCAAACTGGCAACAGAATCATAGCCACTTTTTTGCAACAAAATTGTGTCAATGAACTGAAGTCGCTGAGTCGCCAAAGTTGCCACAATCGCAGTCAGATTTTCTCACAATTTGCACCGCCGGCAACGGCAACGGCAACAACAAGCCGCATTCAAGGTTCACAAAATGCACGCTTTTGTCGCTGATTTTGCTTGTTAACCGATTTGAAAAAACAACAACAACAATCGAAACGTTAACCGGCAGCAACAATGGCCCAAGCACCAACAACAAGCAGCGATTTGCAGCTGAGTCGACGACATTTGAAAGTTGAAGGTTAATTCCATAATAAATTCTAAAAAGCCAGAAAAAAATACCTAAACATCAACAACAACACCAACAACAAAATACAAATCTCAAATGGCAACGGGCAACTGCTGCTGGCGCTTTTAAATGCACTTGGCATCTGCCTGGCCGAGTTGGTCGCTCGATTGGACGGTCGTTCGGTCGGCTGGTCGGTCGGTTGTTTCTTATTTTTGGGGTTGGGGGCATGACACATGCTCGGCACGTACAAATAGATCCCCTCCACCGTCTGCCCCTTGCTCCATTGGCCAAGCAGGTAGCAGCCTCTCAAACCGGCTGGCCGCTTAGAAGCCGGCGACGCCAGGCAGCAATCGTTCCAAGCTCGACTAATCACACCCACTCACAAATTCTGAACAGCACCGTCGCTTGTTTGGTTTGTTGCTGTTGTTGTGGTTTTTTATTTTTATAAAATTTTAATATGAAAAAATAACGATTAAGCAAAATAGCTTGGCATTCCAAGCTGCTTAGTAAGCGGTCAGCAAACGAAGCAAACGAATTCCCAGCAAATCAAATGTTCAAATATGAATAAATTGAGTAATTGACAACAACAAGAACAGCAACAACAAAAGCTGCTTTTTATTGTTTCCAAGTATAGAAATGCCATCAACCCAACGCAACAACAACAACAACAGCAAAAGCAGGGAAAATAAATGCGACGCTTTGTTGCTTCTCCATGACGAAGCGTATTTGGAATTTCTAAAATTTATGAGAATTCTCGAGCGAGAGAAAAACTATGCAATTTTCACGCCATTCATCATACGCACAAAGCGCCATCAATTTAATTTGAACGCAGGGTGGTCGAGAGCGAGAGTCGGTGAGTTTGGCCTGACGTTGCCCAATTAGGCGCTCGACTGAATGGCCGTCCTGGCGTATACGCAATAATCGTAATTTACAAATTTATGGGTCAAGATTTTTTGGCCCCAGTGACTCGCAGGCTTCGTCAGTTATTAGCACATTTGGGTAAGTAAATTTATGACAAAATTCTAAGGCAAAGTTAATTTCTGGTCAGATAAAAGTAACACAGCCATCAGAGTTCTCAGGCCGAAGGCAACGAGCTACCGAGCTGAGCTCATAAATTTTGCAAGTAAACTGCGTAAATCTCAGTTGATCTTTACTGGGTAAACTAGAGACTGGCGGCCGGACGGGTCGGGTAGGTTATAGGAGCGGCATGAAAGTTTACCGCCCCGCCACTCCCATTTGCCTGGCCCAGAACACGGACGGCTGCCGGGACGGGACGGTTGAATTTATGAAAATTGAAAGGCTTTCATCATAAATTTTGTAAATAAATTGCCCCTGGGCAAAAAGTAAAAAGCTCCATTGCCAGCAGTGGCAGCGACCACGGCCAGGGCGGCTGGGCGAGTGGCCGAATGACTGCCCCAAAAAGGAGCAGCAGTCACGTTGCTCGGACATGGCCCACGGCCTGGGTGGGTGGTCGGGCGGCCGCCTGGACTGGGATGGCATACGGCCGAATGGCTGTTAAAATTTTAAGTGCGTGCCAAAAAGTTACTCAAATATTAATTGTTGATTTTATTAAGAGCAGCGCCAGCAACAACGACCCCAGCGCCACCAACAGAAATAGCAAAACACAATCAACGTTAGGAGCATTAATGGCAGCGGTAGAGCCCAACGTCCACGGTGCCAGCATCGGTGAGAGTAATGAAAGCGAACAATATTCCAACAGCAGCCACACTTCCTAAAGCAACAGCAGCAACATTTGCAGTTGCACAAATCCCAGCAGCAAAAATTAAGCAGCTGGAGTTATGATAAGACCATCAACTGCCAGGCTGGCGTAGCCCCAACAATGCCGTCAGATCAACAACCCAAACGATCGATGGAGCCTCACCAATCCCAGACCTCCTCCAGACTGCATGTTCGGCCACTGGCAACTTTGTGACAAATTTCCTTAGGTTGTGAAAAACAAAGAGTCTCGTAAAAGCCCCCAAGGAGTGACTGGAAAAGAGACCTTTGTCACAGGTGCCCGGGAGCAGCACGTGCCGCTGCATGAGCGCGTGTGTGCCATTAAGCCAGTTCACGGTCACGGCCTGGGTAGCTCCCCACTCTCTTTTTGCAGTGTGTGTGTAGCAGTTGCACTCGCGCGTTGCCAGCAAACAATGGACGGTTAGCCAGCCAATCAACCGGCGGATGGTCCGCAGCCGCTGCTTACCGTTTACCCGGGCCATAAGCATAAAATATGGCCAGAAGCGAGACCGACCTGCAATTGCTGGCCCAGATAACTCAATCGAGTTAGCCACAGGTTCGGCCCTTGGGGCGTATGATTGATGGCAAGGCGGCTGGTCAATTAGACGCGTTGAGCGGCCAATAGAAACTCCCAGGGCACTTGCCACTAAATAGTCATTTTAGAGCCTTCATTAAATATGAATAAATATAAAAATAAAGCCCAACCGACTAGATTTTGTTTGCGGTTGGGCAATTTATGACCTAGTGATAAATTGCCATGGCAAATCGGAAAAAAACAACAACCGAAATTGCAAATTTGTGCCATCATTTGGAGTGCTGACCTCGCAGGACTTTTTGCCGTGCGTGTGTGCGTCGGGAAAATTAATTGGCACCGCAATTTCCATCCGAAAAAATATAAACTGTAACTCTCTGGCGCCCAACACTTCCCACGCTCCCGCCGACCCGCTGTCTAGACAGCCGCCTGCTCCGCTGGCCCAAATTAAATCGCCAGCCCTCGGACTGTTGATGAGGCCAGACGACGGCCAGTCCCCCCCGTCAGTGTCTCTCTCATTATGCAAATGCCTGGAGGGGCGCTGGTTCTAGGCCCGTTCAACCCGCCAAGGCGCATAAATAATTCAAGCAACTTGCCGCCAGCACAGGTACCATCACCGCCGTCAGCCTGTCCGACTCCCTGACTGCAGCTGGACCAGGTCGTGGCTGTCGGGAACGCCCAGACCCCGTCATCTTTTTGATATATGAGAACCGTTGTCCCCGTCATCGTGGTGGCTGTTGTCGTCGCTGTTGGTGGGCGGGCCGGTCGTGTTCTCACGCCCGCGCGGACAGTTGGACTGCTGGCCGGTGGCGGGCATTGGAGTTGAGTTTTTGAGAAGAACTTTCGAAAGTTTGTGGGGCTTCATTGAAAATCCCTTTTGGACTTTCTAAACTGCAACGGGCGGAAAGAATCGTCTTACTGGAAGCCAGTGGGTTAATTGCCTTGCCTCGCCCCTCGTCAACTGTAGCTAAAAATGGCAGAAATTAGTGCAAATTTGGAATGCGACTACATCCGCTGCGGCATAAAAACCCCAAATTTGATTTTCTTTTCAGGCAGCAGCCACAACAACAACAACAAAAAGAAGCAAACGAGAGCAACACACGCTGAAAATTGTGACTTCCGCTGGGCGCGCAACAAATGAAAACAAACAGCGGCAACGCGGCAGCAACAACGCCAAACAAAAGACCCAAAAAAATCAACAACAAAACGAGCATGAGACCCAGAAACACCGACCAGCATAGAGGAGGCTTGGCGGTGGCAGAGGCGGCTGAGGAACTAAAACTGCAATGGCAGTAAATATGAAATTATGTTGTTATTTTTAGCTGAAACAAAAATGCGACCCAAACGACAACAACGGCAGCAGCAACAACACCGAAAATCAGAGCAGCAATTTCGAGGGCTGCCAGAGAGGCAACGGGGACACAGCAACAACAAATTGCCCAGCCATTTCATAAACGACAAGAGCTGCGGTAGCGGCAACATCGATCGCAGCAGCAGCACCAGAACTAGCAATTGGCGAAAACACGTTAGTCGAGCGGCTCCGATCGGGCCGCCAAACAGCTGCAGTTTTGAACTGGAAACCTAAATACCAGGCAAAATAAATGCCAACAATTTGGTTTTGATTTGTTTACTGCCAATGACGAGTGCCGGGGGCCTGTGTCGGCTACTGCAGCTCCTGGTTGTTGCCAGCGCCGCGCGATTGTTGTTGCTGGGCGGATAATTACGTTGCCGCCAGCAAGCCAGCAGCCAGCAGTCGGTCGCTTTGTCAACATTTATGAATGAAACTGTGAAATGTTTTTACACCAAACAAAAAAACACAGTCAGCCGGCGCGGCAATCGGACCGACAGACAAGCCGGGCAATTGACAACGCGGCGTATGCGTAATAAGCAAATAAACTCGACGAGAAGCGACAGCAGCAGCAGCGCCAGCGACAGCGACACCAGCTCGGAATTCTTCTTCATTTTTTTGCGCTCTCTCCCGCTCAGCAAATAAACAAAGACCGGCAGTCAGTCAGTCAGACAATCTGCGAGTTGTCCGGGTGCATCGTCGGCAAACCCAAAAACGAAAGAGAAAACGCGGCCGCGCGCCACTCTCGTCTGCTTGGTCGACAAGCAAGCAATTTAATGGTTTTTACAATGCCAGCAACAACAATGACAGCAACAGCAACAACAACAGCAACAACTGCAGGCGATTGCTAGAGTAGCAGCAGAAAAATTCGCACATGCGCGATTCTCGCTCGGTCGCCGGTCGGTCGGCTGTCCTGCTGTTGTTGTTGTTGTTGGTGTTGTTGTTACATTGCAATTTGCCGCTTTGCCGGTATAGTTCAATGAACGCATAAATGAGCACTGCTGGCAATCGGCCGCTGAGGCTCGCGTTGCTGGTGCCGCTGTCGGTGTTGCTGCCGGTGTTGTTGCTGTTGTTTTTATTCTAATACAGCAACTTAGATAAAACCTTTTACTTCTTACAGTTGTTGCTGTGTGCGTGCGTGTGTGCAGGCCCCATTGAGATTTATTTACTACTTGCACAATGGAAAGCACAAAAAAAGAGCCTAGATAATCAGCAAAAACCCTAGCAGCAACAATACCAACTACAGCAACAACTTCAATAACCACAACAGCAACAACAAATACCTGGGCAGGCACACATGTTCAGCTAACCGGTTGCGAGTTGTTGTTGGTGTTTGTTGGTGCTTTTGCTTTTATCTGGCCATTGTTGGTGTCGGCGTCGGTGTTGTTGGCCCATTCAATTCACCGCTGCGTTCGTTTCATTTTCGTTTGCATTTTTATCGTGATTTTTTTAATGAATTTATTTGCATTTTAAATTTTCTTTGCTCGCCGCGCAGTGAGATTTGTTTGCCAATTGCTGTCGTTGTTGCTGCTGCTGCTCGCCACTTGATCAACCGGCGAATGCGTAATTTAAGCCCGCCGCAACTGCTGCAATGGACGTCTTCTCTTCCAGTCTCTCCTTGACTTTCTGTCTGTCTTTCCTTGCATTTCTCACGGCAATTTGTCATTTTTCTTTTCCAGCTTCATCATTTTTTTGGCGAGCTTTTGCATACTTTTGACGGGCTGCTTGATTGATAGACCGCGCCGTTCGATTGTTTGTTTAATTAAGGCATAATTAATTGCAATTTCGAGCCAGGGAATATGGGAAATTTATGCAGAGCCATCTGGCCACTTGACGGTTTTCATATGCAATTTCAAATCTAGCTACTTGGCCTGTGAAAATTGCGGAAATATTCGAAATTTAATATCGTCTAGCAGAGAGAATCAATCCCACCACCCCGGCCCCCCGGCGGGGACTCAGTTATTGTCGCTGTGCTTTGAGGCAGAACAGCATACGGGCGCCCATCATAACCGCCGTCCCGTTAGGGAGCAGCGGACTGGGAGCCGTTGAAATTCTCGTCGCTTCTGCTGCTGCGGTTTGTGGTTCTATTTTGCTGGCATTGTTTTTGCCGCAGTTTTTCACATTTTTCTATATTTTTGTTTTTTTTTTTTGTAGCATCAGATTTCTAAAGAGAGTGTAGTGCAGTGGAGCCCTTGCCAGCCATTTCACCCCTTTAGGCCCCAGAAGGCTTTGTTGCCGCTGTCGTTGCCCCGGCAGACTTTGGTTATCGACTGCAGTTCTTTTTTGATTAAAAACCCTGGAGAAGCCCTCGCTCTCTCTTCCGGACACTCCCACCCACTTTCTATCTTTGGATCTGTCTTTGATCGTTCAATATTCGGTTTTTCCGGGGAAAGGGCATTGCTCCCTTTGGTCGGAGTGGACGGTAAGGAAATGAAATTGTCTCTTCTGTTTGCCGAAGTCAAGGCGAAATTAATTGACAACTTTTATTAGAAAATAGTTGAACAGGAAAATGGAAAATGAAAACCGACAATAGCCCCACCCCTCCACCCAGCCAGGCTGAGCTGCCCCACGGCCATCGGAGTTGCAAAAGAAATTAGCAAACAAAGCCGCATGCCGCACGCCGCATGCCGCTTGCCCCAAGCCGACGACAGCCACATGGCGTAAATGCAAGAACGACGACAGCAGCAACAGCAATCGCATAACGAATTAAATTGAATGGCCGGCAAGGGCAGGCGGACGGCAGATGACCCCCAAGACAGCCAAGCTGAAAGGCAAGAGGGAGAAAAGAAAAAACTCCAAACTCGAGATGCCCGACGGCGAGAACAATTGTCGCCCAGTCGTTAAGGGTTGGCCACTGGCGACCCACGGCCACCCTGCCCACACCCTCCCGGTTTGAGGCTGTGAGTGGGGGAAAAATGCACTTTATTTCTCGGCTTTTACCACACTTTCGCTTTTGGTCGCGGCTGTCAGCCAGGCGGGGGTGGGCGGCGGCGGTCGAGCGGCTTTAGCTTTTGTTCTTTATGCACTTTGGGGTGCTCTTATTATTTTTAATTACTAACATTTTTGCGCTCGAGTGGCCGACTTTGCCGACTCCCCGGCGAACTCCCAGCCAACATAATTACAATTGCAGCAGCAACAACAAGGACAACAACAATGTCGAAGCTCCAAATGAAAAGCTAAGCGAAGACAAGGGGAGGGCGCCAAAGCAGATCACAGATAATGCAAAGAGATAACGGAACCGCTGAAATATTTCGCATTGTCCCCTCAACAACCGATGGCGAGAGATTAACAGGCATCCAGCCAGGCAAACTCAGCGGGGAGAATATGATGAGTCCCATCAAAAAATGCTTTAGACAGAGGACTCGGGAACAGGATAGACAAATTAATAAGTTAGATAACTAAGGAATTATCGGAGCTCCAAGCGTGCTTTTCAGGGCTTCTGAAATTTATTTGATTTTTTTTTCCTTCAAACTGATTAAGCAGAATTTTATATTCCTAGTTCCTCGATTGCTTTATCTCCGAAGATTGGCGGCCACATTTTCAATAAAGAAGCCCTCTAAAATTCTTTATAATTTCAAAGCTCTTCTCAAGCTCTCTTTAGTTCCCCTACTCAATATTACATTTGACTTCCTTGCAGTCTTCAATTAGCACCGACATTACAAATCGCCCCCTCGGATGAACCCACAAATTGGCAAATTAACACGTTTTGAACATTGCAAAATCGAAATAATTTTTATACGATGTTTTTTTCTGGTTTACTCACTAATTAATGGCAGACAACGACGTCAATTAGGAAGTCTTCGGGTAATTACCTAAAATGAGACAAAAAGAGAACGGATATTAAAGCGTTGGGCAAATCACGGTCCACTTGACCCGAGCCAGCGTCTTGCTGAGCAAATCCTCGACGAAGCTTTGGTTACTCAGCAAATGTCAGATGCAAATGAATGTGACATGAAACGGTAAACGTGACTGAAAGAAACACTTGTCTCGCCCCAAGGCTGCCCAACTCCCTCTCGCCTGCTGCCTGATCCTGTCTCTTTCTATGCTTCGGTGTGTCTGCTTTTTGCCAGGTCCGTGGCCTGGTCCGTTTGGGTTTCTTTGAGTTTGCGGTTTGGGAAGATTCTAAGGGGATCCATGTGGCGGCGGCAAGGCAACCAGGTGATTAACCTACCGGACCTGGGCCAGTGGTGCGTCACCAATTCCCACAGCCAGTGCCAACGATGACACAGCACTTCCCGGCTAAAACCGGCGCACCGCCGTCGTCGACGTCGCTGGCAAAGTGCAAATATTGAAAAGGTTTGTTCGCTGGCCAAAGTGCAAAAGAGACCCGGGGACGGGGCAAATTGCATTCGACTTGGAAATAACTTAATTCGAAATGAAACGTATTGAAAACCGAGCAGAGCACGGCCAGGGCCAAGAGCACTAGCACCACCAACAACAACAACAACTACAATGGCAGGGGCAGCAACAACAACGACACCATTGGTGGCAGTGGCAAAGTTGCCGTTCAGCGTGGAAGTGCAAATAGCGAGTGTGTTGATTATGTGCCAGGGGAGGAGGGCGGTGGGCGGAGGGCGGGGCTGCACGACATATTGATGAACTGCATTATCTGTGGTGTTGTCTCCCTCCAACCCACCAGCCCATCCTTGCCACCCATCAACTGATAATGATGCTGGTTGGAGCTGGCACTGCTGATGCAGCAGCGGCAGCAACGGCAGCAGCGCCAGCAGAGCAAACAACGGCAGAGCTAGCGGAGTGCAGTTCAAACAAATTGCAGCAGCCCAAACCCAACGGGTCACACACACGCACACTTGGAAAGGGTAAAAGGGTGCGGGGTGGAGGATATAAAAAAGCCAAGCAAGAAAGGAAAAACTAATAGCTTCACTCAAGCTTCTGGCATTGACAGCTAAATGTGCGCGGCAAATGCAATTTGCAGTTTTGCGGCAGCAACACCACCGCCACTCCACCAGCAACAATTTCAGCAACAACAACAACTTCAACTAAGCAAATCGAGAACGAGACAGAGAAAGAGAGAGAGCGAGAGAAAGAGACGCAGGCCCTTAGATCGCTGCCAAGACAAACTCTTTAACGAGCAGGGCAGCGACGCCGGAGCTGCCGGGGGTAAAACAAATTGAACCCGGCAAGGCAATCGGAGCGTCAGACTGATGGGCTGACAGCGCAGACCGGGCGGGTCGGGCGAAAAGAGTTGGCATCTGTGGCTCGCAGTTGAATGGCATTGAAATGGAGCAGCAAGCGGCGAAATGTCGGCTAAAAATATCGGAGGACATTGGGGCCGTCCAAAAGGCACCCAACAACAACAACAACACACACACACACACACAGCCCAGCAGCACACGTGGTGGTCCAATGAGTTGGCCAATTTCCTAGGCCCACTGGGGAGGAAAAGAGAAAAATGCGGAAGTGCAGCAAGAAAAATGCCAAGATAACAAATTCAGCCAAATGAATTTGGAGTAGAAAATAAAAAAAGAAAATCTAATAACGAAGATGTTTCTTTAAAAATAATTAATTAATACTTTATAAGTAAAGAAAAGAAATCTCAGATTTAGTTGGGTAAAAAAAAGGTTAATTAATTGATTAAAAAATAATAATTTTTATGCTACGAGCAACGATCGATTTTTTGGTCATTCTCAGCACAGTGAAAGAAAAGTTTAAAAACAGATTTAATTGGGGAAAAATTAACTCCATTTAATAAACGAAATTCACAAACAATTTTTTTTAAATAAAAACCATTTGAAAGCTGACACCAATTAAGGCCGTAAAAATGCATTAAAAAATCTGAGAATTGGAATAATTCAATTTTAATTAAATTATTTAAGAACAAATGCAATCGCCTATCAATATTGCGGGAACGACAGAAGTTTTGTATCAGAGGCAGGACGAAAGAGCAAAAGGGCCCCGGAGGAGGGTTGGGTGTTGCTGACAGCCAACGGGGGCCGAACTGACGGATGAACTGGCGCGAAATTTAATAGCCCACAAAGCCCACTGGGCACTTGGCGAACTGGAGCAGAGCAGCCAACCGGCCAAGCCATAAAAATCAAGCAAGAAAAAAGACCAAGCAACTGCAACAAAAACAACCACCAGCAACATGCAGAAATGTTGACAAGCCGGCCAGCCAACCAGCCAACCAGTCGACCAGGCCATCGGATAGCCAACTGACGCACTCGCCGCCTTTGACTTTGCCGTTGTTGTTGTTGTTGCTGCTGCTGTGTGCGTGGCCACTTGCCGGCTGCCCCTTTTTATTGCATAAGCGCATTTTACAGTTTGCTGCACGCTACCGGCTGCGTACAGTTGTGCCGGCAGCAGCAGCAGCAGCAACAACGACCACCACGACAACATCATCAAGAGGAAATTATCAAAAGCAAACGACAAATTGTTGCCGGCATTGGCAGCGTCTTGGTGTTGGTCGTGGCCGAGCCAGCAGCAGCAGCCTAGTTGCCGGCAACACCAACAACAACAGCCGGCAACATTTTGCGGTCGTTGTCATCGGAGTTTCGTTTGTTTCTCATTCTCGTTCTTTGTTGTTGCTTATCGGTTGCTCGTTATTGCTGTTGTTGCTGATTCTTTTTGTGTTGCGCAAATCGATTTGACGCCGTCGTTGGCCTGATGCCCGTTGATGTTGCTGCTGCAGCCGCCGTGGCCGACGCCGAAGCCGACGCCGCTGTTCTTCTTGTTGTTGTCAAGTGTCAATGGATTGTTGCCGCCGCCGCCGCTGCAGCCGCTGCGGTTGCTTGTTGCATGCGGAGTGGGGCCCGGCCAAACCCTTAGCAGTTATGGTCTTGCATATTGATGGTCGGTTGATGGCTGCCACACCCGCCCCCCGATCGCCCACAAACTGTCCCCCTCTTCAGCGGCTGTCGAAATCGCTTCACTCTGATCTGCTGGCTGGCCGCTCGACCGACCGCCCATCCGCCTGCTGGCCCGCCTCTCATGTTCAATGTTAATAATCGTTGGCAGCAATCAACGTGCCCCTGCCGGCCCCGCCAGTGCGCGCCCGTTGCAACCGCTCTTTGGTTATCCTGTTGGGTTCATTAATTCCCACAAATTAATTGTTTCTCGTGCATTTTTTGATGGGCTTGCCAGGGCCACTCATTCGCAGTTGCCTTCTCTTTCCCTCCATCGATGCGGCGGCGGTGGGCGTCGAATGGAACCAAATTGAAAATCGTGATGCTCTGCAGGGCCCCAACCCTCCACTCCCCCCAGCAAGCCCTTCATACCGTCTACTTGGATTTTCGTTTGGAGTCCTCGAGTCCTCCTAATGACAAATAATAATTGCTTGCAATTTCTTTAATTCCACTTGAGTATAATTACTGACCAATCGGCCGGGCAGCCTTTGCCGAAGAGCAGCGGATTTGTTGGTTTTTCTGCTGCTGCCGACAACGACGACGAGGATGTTGTTGGCTGCTCTTGGATTATTAATAAATTGCGATTGGTTTTCCGTTTCGCCCCTCGCATCGGACAGTAAGTAATGCACGGGCCGGGCAGGGGGAGGGGATAAATGAATTGGAATTTTTTGCTGGCGCCCTCAAGGCTCGAATGGTTGCAGTCGATCGTTTGGAACCACAAAAATATTTTAAAATACCAAAATTCCTATCAATCGACCGAGCCCACAATTGTAAAGAGACCGTGTGCCTGTGCCTGGCAACAGGTGTTTTTAATATTCGATTTGAATCGGCTGCTGGCAAGTGTGTGGAAGAAAACAAAAAGCACCTGGGTAAATAAGCCGCAAAACATTCCCATATGAAATACCACAGAAATACCAAACGGAATACCAAATAAAACTGCATTAAATACCGAGTGAAATACTGCCAAAAGAATCGTACAAATTGGTAGCAATTTTCAAAACCAAATGACAGTTAATTTTCCAATCGCCAAAGGCGCAACCGCAACTACAGAAACAATTTTCAGGCTAACGATTCATTACGTGGAGGGGGGGGAAGGGGGTTAAGGCCAAAAAAAACCACACCTCCCTTGACCATGTGAGGTGGAAAAAAACACACTACCGAAAAAAACGCGTTCCTGAAAATTCAAAGCGAATGAATGAAATCAGTTTGTTTTTTTTTTTTTTGTGAGGCACAAACACTCAAAACGAATAAATGAATGAATGAACCAGCGTACAAATTGAATTATTTCATGACGCGACACCCGCCCGCCCACTCGCAGCCGGAAAGAGACAAAAGATGCGAATTTTGAGAGGCCGTCCCGCCGCCGAACGCCCCGCTGGCCTTCATCAAATGCTTTGCCGGCTCAGGCTAATTGAATTTCTCACTGTCGCTTGCAATTTTCATTATTATTAAATTTTTTCACCAACTAAAGCGACCGACCGACCGGACAGACGCACAGACGAGCGGGTGGCCGCCGCCGCCGCCGGCCCATCCTCTCTGAGTCTACGCAAGTGTATCTTTTTGCCAACTGTGTGTGCGTTTATATTTTTAGTCCAAAGTTTTTGCGCATTCAGGCGGAAATGAGATAATGAACGACTGACCAACCGTCCATCCCCCCGCCTCTGCGATGTCCACCATCGAAAGCTCCATAAATTTACAGTCCGTCAAGTGACCGACTGAGTGTCCAGCATTTTTTTGTTGTGATGAAAACAAATTGAGTACAAACAAACCCAAACATTGTAGGGGCGAAAGGGTGTGCTGTCTCTTTCTTTATGCTTGAATGAGGGCTTGTGTGTGTTTATAACTTAATTAAAAAAATCTCGAAGCTTTTAGCAGGGCAAAAAGTACAGTTGACACGATTTCCATAGGGCGGCATCCAGCGCAGGCTCCCCGAGGGGACTGACTGCCAATGTACAAAGCCAAAAGTGAACATTCAACGTCATAAACAAGCATTTTGTGTGCCAAACACACACACACACGCACACCGAGGAGTACAGTCTCGGCAGCTTGAAAGGAAAGCTTGAAACTTGAAATAATTAAAAACCACAAGTGTTGAAGAAAATGCGATGCTACTTCGGGCCCAGCCACATGAAAAAACCACACACACGAGGCCATGAGGACTTGGGGGGCGGGGGACAGGCTCACAAAAGCTGGCAGGAAGCAAGCGAGATAAGCGTATGTGGCAACCGCAAAGACCACGCCGCCTAGGAGGTCCCTCAAAGAAAGGCAACGGCGGCGGCGGAAGACGAGTGCGCTGGTGGCCAAGGTAGACAGCTGGCCGAGACGAGTCGGCCGGCTGGCTGGCTGGCTGGCGAGCATGGATTACAAAAGGGGTTAATCAACAACAACAACAAGAAGAACAGCGGCGACCCCGACTCGCTGGCAGGAGAGATGAACACGAGGCCAGCCAGGCTGTAGAAGAAAAACTGTCGTGTTTATTTATGACAAGATGCTTCATCATAATCAGCGCCTGACACTTGTAGAGGCAGCCACAAAAAGGCAGCGACAAGCGGCAAGGAGGGGCGAGCAGTTGGGCCAGCGTGGGGGCCCGTCAGTCCCTCGTCTGTACGTGTGTGTGTGTGTGGTGTTGGAGGAGAAGGAAAGAGTTGAGCTGCGTTGCCAGCCTGCCCCGCCTGCCGCACGGTTTGGTTGCACGTGCAACACCTTTCCCGGCAAGTGAAGTGCCTTAATTGAAGTGATGCCACGGCGACAAGCTGTGCTCGAATTAGACAAGCTAACCCGCAGGACTTGAAGAGATTCAAATACAACGAGAGGCGCAGGCGATGATGATGCTGCTGATGATGATGAGAGCCGGGGAGATTAAATTCTAGAAGAGGCCACAAAAAAGACAAGGAAATGAGATAAACAGGCGCTGGCACGCAGCAGGAAGCAGAAGGGGAAAAATAGTTACAGAAAAAAAAAGGAAACAAGAAAGCAACAGGGAGAGTCACAAAGATCTTAGGATATAAAGAAAGTAAAAGAAGCTTGGGAAGAGGGAAACTTTGAGTACTATGGAACGAAGGAAACAAAAAAGTAAGACAAAGCTGGAGAGTCTTAATCTGAAAAGAAGCGAAAGGGAAAGAAGTAGAGGCGATTCAGAGTCAGGCAGAAGAATAATAAGAAATGGAGTCATATTCCCCAAGGAGCTAAACTTGAAAAATCGGAGAAAATACCGGGAAGCTAATGCCTAAGAACCCAAAACGCAGGACGTTCTCAAGTTCACCAAGAAAGATCGAAAAACAAGGGAACTGCTTTCGGTCGAGGCTGCTGGAAATGCCTCGTGGGTGGGTGGCTTGTTGGCCCTCCTCCATCACCGACTTCGAATTAATTAACAAAGTACACACGCTCTCTCACACACACACACACACACATACCGTCACTCTTGTTAAGGACACTTAGAACGCCCACGTCCCTCGCCAACCTCCTCGACAGCAACAGCTGCCGGTGGCAGTGCCACAGCCACAACCGCCGGGCTTTTATCAGTCGTGATGGCCCCTCGAGTTGTGTATGATGGCGGGCCAGCGACCGTTGAAGATCTGGCCTGGCCACTGTGGCGAACACTCTGGAAACTTGTTCCGAACCCCCCACCGCCTCCCCCTCTGCTTGTGGCAGTCAGTGGTTCGTCGCGACCGACGGTCAACTTCGGCGGACTCTCATCAGCATAACAATAAAGTTCTCTGAATTACGATTATGATTCTAGATGGTTTTCACCCCCCCTCTCATATGAGGCCTTTACATAACTTGTCGGGGTGTCCGTGTGTGTGTGTGATTGTAATCATGGCCAAATTCCTTAGCCGAAGAATCCGAGGCAGCGGCAAAGTCAAGTGGATTGCGTAGGCTGCGGCTCTGTTCAACGTTTGATTCCACAGATGCAAGAACGATCGGTTCTTCTTCTTTTGGCTTTATATTGGTTCTTGGTAGTTCCTAGAGAAGTCGAATGAAGGCGCCTGTGGGGCGCCGCTGACTCAACGATGCGAATTCGATTGACTTTCTTGAGTGCCATATAAAAATTATAAAAATGGTGAAATGACCACAGCAAAGTGGCAATTTAGACTAAGCAGTCGGCCACGCCTCTCCACCTCCTGGGGCGCCAGAAGCAGCCGCGATGCTTTCGAAATTTTTACGCTTCAAATAAAAATTCAATTTTTATGCTTACGATTTTCATTTCAGTTTTTTTTGTGCTTTTCACTCGCCAAACACGCAAATAATCAATTCCGTTAACAAGACCCAGAGAAAGGAGGAGAAAGGAGGCAAGCCAACAAGAAAGTCAAGGGGAATATTGAACATAAAGAACACAAATAAATCACATCGTTTCGGTGAATGAGTGTCATGCGGCAGTCATAAAGACAAGCGGTACAAACGAGCGGGTGGGGGCAGGACCACCAGGACGATACGGGGTGGCTGGCTCGACTGGCTGATGTGGGAGATGCGATATGCAGGACAAACGGCGATTTGAGTGAAAAATTTCATCGCCTTTATGGCTGAATAAATTTTTATTTACAGGGTGTGTCCCTGCCGGGGGGAGGGGGAGGCGTTGCGAGAGGCGGGGCTGGTTCGCTGTCAATTCCCCCTGATTTCTTCAATAAATCGCATACAAACCGTCCGCCACCCCAAAAGCTCGCCTCCCGAGTTCGCCGTGCGTGTTTGAAAATCAAGGAGTAGGCACAAAAATTCGAAAAGCTTGCCACGCGGCGTCAGCGGCAAGAAGAAAAATCATCATCAAAATCACTGAACATCAACAGAAATTGACAAAAAAAAGAAGGACGAGGAGGTAGCTTGGGTTTGGCAAAGGCATTTCGGGATAACACAAAATGTAAATGGTGCTAATTTTTCAAAGAAGCAGCGCGTAATCCTGGCAAAAGCACACGTTCCCAAAGCGCCCCGATGCCTCTCCCATCCTCCCGTCAGTCAACCTTTCGCTTTCCCTCTTATTTCTCCCGGGTTTCTTTGGGATTTTTTATAAAGTGTCAGGGAAAATAGAGCCAGGCGATGGGGGTAGCTCCCTGACACTGCCACCGTCTAGTGGCAGGGTGGCCGTTTTTTCGGCTGCCTGAATTTACCGGAACTAATACGCGTTAAATTAGAGAAAGTGCCTGGCAACGCCACACCCGGAATGTGGGCTGAGAGGCAGCTTGTAACTGCCAGGCTAATGATGCTCGATTCTGTCGCTCCTCCTCGGCGCTCTGAGCTCATCAAGAGCCGCATCATTTATGCCAAAGGCCGCCCTGAGGCTTAGCCTTTGAGCCACCACATGTGCTGCTGGCAGCCGTTAATCAAGCCGGCCGAGTGCCAGGCAAAACGGAGCACACAAATTTATTAAAACCAAAACGACTTCACAAGTCACCCAGGAGGGCCGCTCCTCGAGGCTGTCAGCGAGCCCCAAAACCATCCGCTTTGGCGGCGGGCGGCATAGAAACCCACACACTTCGCAAAAAGCATAAAGAAGGAGGCCGGGCCAGCAGCTTGGATGGGGGGGCACCGAAAAATGAAAAGAACTGTCGAGGCGCTCGCAGCCTGCGGGCGAATGGACGACAAAGGCCGCCCGTTTGGTTAGCCACCGGATCTCTGGGCCTGGGTCGGCGGCTCGGTATCCTCGCCGAAATGAAGGAGACCAAAAAACATGCCTTTTGACAGCTGCCGAAACTTTTGCATGACATTTATCACTGTCGCATAACAAATGAGCGGCAGCGGCAGCGACAACAACAATGCCGATGAGGGGGCGGCGGCTCAAGAGGGGAAAACGGTTCAAAGTTATAGATAGGGTTGGCCAAAGGATTGGGGAGGGGGCAGGACCTGATAACAGCGCCCAGTCGAAGTCAAAATCGTTGAAGTCTGCGTCGGCTTCATTTTTAGCTCTCTTAACTTTCAATTTTAAAATCCACTCAGCTCATAGCTTTAATTTCCTCTTCCCAATACGGCTTACCCAGTTGCCCCTGCTTGAGATCTTCTAGAGCTTCCGTCTTCCGCTCTCTTCTCATTCTTATATAAAGACAATCTCTGACTTTACTCTCTGTAATCTTTTGTGCTCTATTTTATCCTCTTATATGGAACTTCTCTCTCTTTCTCATCTTCCTTCCAAGCATGAGAGCCGCGTCATCTCTGCAGACTGTACCTCTCTATGGTTTCACTCTCTTCGGCTTTGCTCTTTGCTCCTCCGAAGCCAAAGCTTGGGACGACTGCTCTGCCGGCGTAGACGTCGAGGCTTCGGCGTCCACCTCCGCCTGCCCGCCGCTGATACGCTCCACATGACACATGAGTTGTCAATGTAATATAAAAAATCGTATTTAGATTTTTTGACTTTGTTGAAACGTCGCCGAGGCGTGTCGAGGCAGCTGTCTCGGCCCGCAGGCTCCAGCCCAGAGTCCCCCAGAGTCGCTCCGTTTGTCTGTCCATCTGTCTATGCGTGTGTGTGTGTGTGGGTAGCCCAGGGGAAGACTCGGCGAAGGGGCGGGACAGGGTTCGGCTCACAATAAAAGGATAATATGCATAAAATGCTCAAGTTTATACGCACCAGTTAAAATGTCATTTTCTGTGGCCCAGCCCCGCACACCGCGCCACGCCCAGCCGCTAAACCTCAGCCCACAGATGCTCCTTCTTCTGTGTCATCGTCGTCGACGTTGTCGGCATTGCCGGTGTTGTCTTCGCCAGTTGGCCAGGGGCCGGGGCGGGCGAAGGGGGAAGATGTCACCCATCGGATTATTGATGGCCTGCCGGAGGGCCCCCAAAAGGGCCAGCCAGGAACTTGAAAGGAGCAATCGAGTGGGACGAGGGCGGCCCACGGGGGTTGGATTCGAATGCATCAACTAATTAACCGTAAAATGAAATTTCCCTCCCCTTTGGACTGTTTCTCCAACTTCAACTCGTTGATATGTAAAATTTCCTTTTGGTTTTCATAACTCGCCCGGCCCCTCGCCCGCTGACTTGACGGCTTCCTTGGGGACTCACCTATCGATTGTTTTATGTTTCAATTTCCGTTTAATTGCCATTTTGCCTAACTGACAGGCCAACACTGACAGAGCGAGCTGCGGGGCTGGGCCATGAAACTGAATCCGTCCATTCAGGTGCCCAACTGTCGAAGAGTCTGTCCTTTCCTCGCTTAGGTCAGAAATTCTGTTTGACCCGAGACAACACCAGAAGGTGGCCAACCGACCGACTCGTAGGCCTCCTGACCATCACACCCCGGTCAGAGATGCCTGCAGGTGTGTCCGGGTGTCGCCGCAAACGACCAGAAACAATACAGCATTCGATTGATTTGCCTGCGCAATTTTAAGCCCTCAAGAAGAGCGCCCGGCTGCCAGTGTCCCTGCCCGACTGTCTGGCCGGCAATGGCAGCCCGCCTGGCAACAACGATTGCCCCAACGGATTGGAATGCAGGCTCGCCCAGGCCCCTTTCAATGTCATTGCCAAGCGCTCGACGAGTGGGCCGAGAGCTTCGCATTGCAGGGCGTGAGTTGCCTACAGAATGAAGTGCCTCCCGTACCAAAAAAGGGCAAGGCAGCCGCCAGGAACACGGCCACGGGCGGCAGCCTGTCATAAGTTCGAAATGCCAATGCGAATCGGCTGCCCTTCGTATAAGGCAATCCGATAGGACTGCCCGGGTTTTATGGGCATTGCAATGGCCGGCCGGCTGCCCATCTCCCATATTTGGCATCATTAAGTTATTTGCCGGGCCGCGTAAAGGCGCCTGCAATGCCAGCGATTCCCGATCAGCGGACTCGGCTGACCTTGTGGGGCTTCTAATGACCCTCCGCCCCTCGGCTCCATACAAATTGACATTTGGAAATGACAGCTTCATTTTCATTTCGGTTTTGCGGCTGCGGTCGAGATGGCGCGTAATGCGGAAGTCCGACCACCTCGCCTGCCTCAAATTACCACAGCCCACTCACGGACACGAGCATCTCAAAGTTCCAGCAACTGCCGGAGCGCCGACCTTTGCAGCCTCCGCCCACCCAACCACTGGACGTTTATTTATTTATGCCAACATGTCTAACTGGCGTCTGAGAGGGCCAGGCGGGTGGATGGCGAGTCGGGAGGCGGTCAGTTGGTCAGCCGATTTGCCCGCCGATTTTCACCGATTTCACGGGTTTTATTGTTTCGCCCGCGCCAGAAGTCAGGCAGGCAGCATCATTAAATTAAACTTGCATGAGAGCATTGAAGCCCCTGGGAGATTTACTGTCGTTCCCGCTACTCGCCCTTTCCACAATTCATTTCCATGTTAAACGGCGGCGCGGCCCGGCCGGCCTTTTGGCTTCTGACAAATCGGAAGTTCCACTTTTCCAAAAGGCAGCCAGTGCGTGCGTGTGTGTGTCTGAAGTGTGTGGCTGTCTTGGTAAACGATTTCCGGTGGCCTCCCTCAGCGCTCGACTCATTGCGTTGATATCTTTAATGACACTCGTTGCCAAATAAAGATTGACGTCAAATTCATTATCGCCGGCCAGTAAGCCGAACGAAGACGTATCGAATCACCAGGCGGACGGGGATTAAGAATCAGAAGACCGAAGCTATTAAAAATTCAATACGAGAGAATAAATAATTTTTGCTTAAACTTTCTACAAAAATCGGTTAATTTCTTCCGAAAATTATCTTTAAAATCATTGAAATATTCGCCAATTTTTGAAGACAAGAAATTAATTTCCAGTAAAGTTTGCCATTATTTCAAAAAATTCCGTACATGACTTTTTTAAATTCAAAAAATTCCCTTGCCATCTTCCAATCAGCGCTGGCTATAATTGTAAACCAACTCACCACTTTATCTGCCCAGTTTACCTGGAAACCCTTTGCCCTCTCCACACCGACGCCAACCATTACAAAATTACAATTGCCGGCAGCTCAGTCATTTTCCACAAAAATCCCCATAGGCACAACCTGCCGCCGAGTGGGCAGGGGGCTTGTGTAGAAAAGCCGGCGGGGTTGGCGGAGGTGTGGTGCATGCGCTATTTTTAATTCAATTAAATGTCATTTACGCCACTCAACATTAAATTTTAACTGCTGCATAATTTGCAGTTGCCAGGAAAGGCAAAGATCGACGGCCCGCCCGCGGGAAGCGCCCAGGGCGACAGGCAATACTCGTGAGCGATTGCGACAAGGGCAATGGCAATGCAACCAACAATGGCAGCCAGAGTATCCATCCACATTTCATGTTGCACATCCCCTGCCTGTGCGTGGGCTGAGGCCTCGAAAGGCAGACACTTCACGCCAACGCGCCGGCGAGGAGCCCGCGGATTTGCAGTCGCCATGTCGATTCGCCTGGCGGTCGGCCGGTTGGGGCCGTGTATGCTCGTTCGGTCGTTTCTGTCAGTTAATCTGCCGTCGGGCGATAATGACGGCACATAAACACCAAAAATCGTTGGCTTGACTGCTTGCAAATTCGACAAACGGCGTGCGGGGCTGTTTGTTGCTCAAAATTTAAGCCAAATTGCACGTAATGCGCGCCACTCGACGCACCAGCAACGATGCCGGCAATTTCAACGCATTTTCTCATGAATTTTCCTCTAATTTTCCACAATTTTCACCCGCCGCCGCACCCTCGCCCCCCCTCCCAGGCGCCCTCATTCGTGGCACAAACAAACAAACAAACGCAACAAATTAAAATGTAATCAATTGCGACTGCGGTTGCCAGTTGGCGTTGTTGTTGCCGCTGTGGTTGTTGCTGCTGAAATAGTTTTTGCCTTGTCAGATCTCCATCGCCCCGGCCCGTCCGCCGTCGCTGACGCCACGTCTGCAAGTGGCATAATTTTCTGCGGCTGACATCGGGAATATTAAAAGATTTCCTCTCGCTTTCCCCCCTCCTTCACTGTGGGTTTGTGTGTCAGATTCACGTCAGCGGAAAGAGCTCACCGCAACCTGTACGATCGCAGCGAAAGGCGCTGCCTAGATTTCCTCTTTAAATGAGCCAAAGGAAAGAGCAGGGAAATTCTCAAGAGATGATCAAAGAATTCTCTAAGTTTATATTAAGAGAAAAAAGGAGAGATTTTTTCAAGCATCTAAAAGGACAAGAAACAAATGAAATTAGAGCGCCGAATTAGACAGCAACATTTCCTTTTGGGCATTGCAACACAGCAAATATACCCCAAAGTTTTTTTTTAGAGTACAGAGTACTTTTCTTCTCGCTGTCAGCTTCAATAGACAACGAAGAAAGTCAATGAAGATGAATGGAGAATATAGTGAATAAATTTTACAGCGATTCAAGACGAAGATTAAGAAGATCAAATGGGACCCAAATGCCCGGCAAAACTATTGCATCTCCAACTTAAAACGCTGTCTTTTACGGCCTTTCAGATTCTGGAACATCGAACAGAAGCTTAATTCCCTGTCAACCTCTTCTCTCCGCGTTCAGGGCCACCTTCTGTGCTGTTCTGCTGACGTCCTCCGCCCTTTCCATTTCATCTCAGCTGACAGCTCACGCACGCTGAGCCGCGCACAGAGAAGCCTCTTGAAATGGAGCTCCCCCTTGTTGGCTGCGCCTGTTAGCATTTTGGCTAATGCTTCTTGGCAGATTTGGGGCGTGGCAGTTGACGCACCTGTCACTTCACTGGCCTACTCTGAAGACTGACGAGTCCGATGACAACAAAGCGCAAGTCGACGGGCGGCATTCGCCATTCGCCACTCGCCACTTGGCGAGTCAGTCGTTGACAACAACAACAGCAACAACAGACCTACAAATACGGCAACGCAATCAGTGCCAAGTGGCAACGCCGCCAACACAACTCCCCCGGTTAAGGATGAGTGGGTGCGTGGGCAGGGGAAGCGTCTGAAGTGGCGCTGTGTTCTCAAATGTTAACCGATTTCGCTCCAATTCTTATTTGGCGCAGCCTCTCGAGTGCCCTCTCCTACAACTGGCCACACACACGCGTATTGAAGGATACCCAGAAGATTCCACAGCGAGGGCAGTTCCCAGAGTAAGCAAAGGAATCCCTTAGTTCCCAAGAGTCTTAGAGTCATCAAGATCGAAGATAACTTGAGTACACAATACGAATTCTATCACCTAATCTTCAGAAATATGTCAATGATAATATTCCCAGCAAGACATGACATTCTGCTGTCCATATCAACACGATCTCATTTTAGATTAGCCGCATTCGTAGTTTGAAAAGCAAAAGCACAAAAGTCAAGGAAATTCAAGAAATTAAATTATTCCTATTGCTTGAGAACTTTTCAAATTCTCCTCGAATTCTGTGGCTTTTCACCTTCGCCGTCTCAATAGAAAAGCACAAACTGCTGCAATGCCCCAAAGTTATTTTTACTGGGCCTGTTGCTGTTGTCGTTGCCATGTTGTTGCCAAACACTCTAATTGAATCTCCAGTGCTTATCGTTGGCAAACAAAATCGCCGCTGATATGACGATAAGTTCTTTACTTATTTTTTGTGTTATGTTTTTTTTTTCTTTGTTTTGCCTTTTGCTATTTGTGGAGCCGGCCAGAGCTTGTCTATAACCCCCAGCCGATATCTTATCTGGCCGGCAGGCTTGGACATCTCCTCGGGACTGACTGCCTCTCGCTCTAGTTGCCGCGATTACTTCACCATCAGCTGGTGGCTTTTTGTTGACATACAAAACTGAGTGAAAGAGACGCAGCGAGAAAACTTAACTCGTATTAATTAATTAGAAGCGGAGGCTTCTTGACAGTTGGCTCGCCTGGTGGAGCACAATTAGAAAGGCGACGGCTAAGAAGATCCAAAGGCCCCAGAAAACATGCGAAAATGAAATGCATATTTAACCGAGGGCGCGGGCAACGGGGGCCCAGGAAATGTTCTTCACATTAAATATTTAACTTGAAATGAAAGATGCGGCAAGATGAGCCCCCTGCCCGTCGAGTCCGCTGCTTCATCACAACTCCATTAAACTTTCATGGCCAAGTGGCCGGGCTCATTTCAAATGCAACCGAAAAAAGTGCCCTAAGAAGGGGAAAAAATTGATGTCGCAAACTGCCGCAGAGCATTACGTAATGGGCGTGGTGGTGGGCGGGGGTGACGGTCCAAGGGGAGCCAACGTTGTAGGCCTTTTGAATCGGCAATGCGAATTAGCCAAATGCCCACCGTCCCTCCCCAAGGAAGCCCCGCCTGCCATTTAATCAGTGAGGGCAATTGAACGACCCACTGCACCAGTCACGCTCACGGGACAGCAGGAGGTGGTTGGGGGCTCTTCCCAGTCACGTGGGCTTTTATGATGAGACACCCAAAGCCGGGCAGCCGGGCAGCCGGGCAGCCGTTGCTGCATTGAAAGTCGCGAACCATAAAAGTCGAAGTCGCTTAATCGCTTGCGTGTTAACGGCCTACGGTGCGTATGCGCAATTTTGGCATTTTTATTGCTGATGAACATCAATATTAACACAGTGACACACACACACCCTCGTCAATCATCATTTGTAGAAAATTTTATTATAATCACAAGCCAAACCCAAAGAGCGGCCCACATTCGACGTGGGTTTGGGTTGCCCTGCAATTTTCGCCGTTTTCTGGCCGCAATTTCATGCTCTTTGCAACGCAGACATTGCACGGCTAACCGCCGAAAGAAAAAAGTTAATGAGTTTTCCCACTTGCCGTGCAAGTTTGGGTGGCGGTTACTCCCGCATGTCAGCTGCCTTCTGTCAGTCATTTTTCCAGCAGGCAATTTCGCTGTGTTCCTTTTTTCCAGCCATGTGCTTGTGTTTCTTTTTTGTCAAGTTGGTAAAACAAATTTCATGCAAATAGCATTAAAATTGAGCAGAACAACAGGCAGAATCCCGCGCCCCCACCGCCTTTGCCATTAGCCAGCCGAAAGTGCAGTTAAAAAAGAGAAAAGCCTCGCAAAAGTTTTTCGCTTCGGCCCGCATGGCCGTGGAAGATCAGCGCGTGTGTGGGTGTGGGTGAGAGGTACGTGTGTGTGTGTGTGTGTTAAGTACCACTATGACAGGCAGTAAAATAACTTAACTTGCCAGTCAAGCAGCCAACCAGGCGGACACAAAAACCCAGCCCGGCCCCCGGCCGGCTAGCAATTTTCATTGTTGTGCTGGCTCGGCTGTTAATGAAAAGTCAACTTGATTTCATGCTATGGAAGCCAAGAAACGATCTACCCACCCCCGTTTCCACTTTCTCTGACAGGCCAGCAGTTCTTTGTTGGCTGTCGGCGCCTTGAAAGGCCCACATATGCGCCGGTTGATGGAAAGACGAAAAATAAAGACAACCAGGACATAACTAACTACTACTAAGGAGCCTCTTGCACGCATCCCTTTTGCTGGAACAACTTTCACTTGACGGGCAGCTTGCCTCCTCCCCTCAGATTCCTATTAGTTGGGGGAGGCATTCTGGCAGCTTCTATTGGAACATAAATAGAATTATAAATACCGTTTTCGTGTTTGTGTACGTGGGTGGTTGGGGGAGGGGCTGGAAAAAATCAGTTAAAGTTATTGCCTGAACACACACACACATATCCTACGGAGCCTTCTCCCCGACAGAGACAAATGTTGCTGTTGTCACAGCGAGAAAAACACTCAAGCTCAGCAGGCGGGGAGGCGGCAAGAGGCAGCTGGAAAAACCTAGAAGTCTGCTGCTACTATTTCCCTCAACTTGACGAAAATTGAATTTCGAAACATGTTGGCAAAAAAAGGAGAGAAAAAGGGAAAAGATTTGCTGCCCAATTGCTGGGCACATGACGGGGGAAAATAAAGCAACATTTCAGCAGAACAAACAGCAGCAACAACAGCAACCATGACAATGACAGCGAAAAGCCGAGCCACCAACATCGCCAACCACAATTCTCGGCGGCAGCAACAACTCGCGAAAAATGCCAGGCAGGCAGCAGCAGCAACGGCGCTGGTGACAAAAGGCAAAACCGTCGAAACATAGACCAAGTTAACCGTTACTCCCATCCTTCCGCTGATGTGTCTGTGCGGCACTCTAAGTGCCCCGTGCACTTGCTGTTGCCGTTGCTGCTGCTGCTGCTGTCGCCGTTGCTGCTGTGTGTTTGCTTGTTATGTTTTTTAACGTTGCGTAAATTGCGTAAATTGTGTGCATTTTATTACGCTAGACTTCGTGCCCCGCCCCGACCCGCCGCTACTTCTTTCCCGCCTCTAACTCTTTGGGCAAACATTTTTTGTTGCTGCCGCCACCGCCAGCGCCGTTGTCGCTGCCGCTGCTGCTGTTGCTGCTGCTGGTGGAAAATGTGTGTGTCTCTTTTTTCAGTGTTTTTATTAAGTGCAAATTGTTGGTGCGGCTTTGTTGAACTTTCACCACGCCTCTCCTGCCAGCCATTAATTTAATTGATCATAAAATAAAGAAATTTTTTCAATATTTTAAATTTATGGCAAAGAAAGCAGAAAACCCAACAGGACAACCAAAAGCAGACCTTGTGAACTTTATGCTCATGTCCAAAAAATTAAATTAATTTGCCTTCTTGATTATCTTCGATAATTCAAAAGGAATTGAAACAAACTAAAATTGTTTTAATAAATTCCTTACAGAAATCTCTGTTTAAAATTACCCAACTCTTAGATTCCCTTAAATTCCCTTTAGTTGTTTCCAAATACTCCAGTGATTCACTGATCTTATCTCAAGATTTATTGATCTTAAAATCACGACTTTCGTTGAACTTTGAATTATTTTTATTTCAATGAATGTGAGATATTTCCATCCCACTAATCGCACAAAGTTTCTATTCAAAACACCCCAGACTAATTCTCGATTTCCCGCCAACCAAACAGAATCCCCAGTTCAAGTTCATTGCCATTTGGCTAAGAACTCAACGACAGATGAGTTCCCCAGCCGCCGGCCACGCGACACTGTAGCGTCTTTAAAGTCCCGAAAAAGAGAACATTCAAAGCCAAACGAACAGAGAAATGAAAACATTTTAATGCCGCATTACAACCGCTTGGCTATTTTAAGGTTGCTCCCCGCCCCTGGCCGCGTCGGCCGAGGTGGCGGACGGACCCACCGACCTGCACGTACGCACGCACCGAATGCGCCACCGCCAGTCGTGCGCCACTTGGCCCAGAAATCCCCAAGCCCCCATTAAAACAACAAATGAGCAAATTGAGCCTCACGATCGGGACCAGGGCAGCGGCAACGACGGCAGCAGCAGGCGGCACGTTCATATTGCCAATTGACTGGCAACTCTGATGGCGTGTGAGGGAAGACAGATTTGCTGTCAGCTGACGGAAGGGAATTCGAAGAGCGTCAATTAAATTTTGACCCAAAAAGAAGAAGGATCAGCAGAAACAGCCAGCGGTTCTTCACGAATTCTGTGCTCTTTCCTGGAAACTTTTGAAGCGACCCGGAGCTCAATCTCCCATGCCAGCCCCCGGTCCAGTCATATTCAGCCAAGGACATGCTCATAATTTACAAACAGGCAACATAAAACATATGGAAATGCAGGAAGGCAGAACGGCAGGAAGGCCGTGCGTCAGGGCAGAGCGAGGGCGGCGGGGCTGGGCAAAAAGTCCTGGGGATGGGGCCTTGTCCTGGGATGCATTTACAAGGCCCCGATGCGAGTGTAAAAGGGTTGTAACTTTTGATTTATTTGCATGACAAACGGGTTAATTACAACATGTTGTTGCGGCCGCACCACCGACAGCAACACCAGCCACAGCGACAGCAGCAGCAACAAAAACTCCAGTCCAGGCCAAACAGGATTGTGAGGCCGTTTAGCCAACTCGCCTGATGATGCTGCTGCCGCTCTCGGTGATGCAATGCAGCCGGCAACAAGAATTGTTGCTGCTGGTGTTGTTCGACCAGCAGCAACAACAAAAAACCCAACAACTTTTACAGCGTGGGAGAAACGAAGCCGCCGGCAGGTAGCACGTGGGCGTTAAGCCGGCCAACGAGTGCCCCGAAAATAAAGAAAATAAGCGGCGGCCGGCAACAGCAACAACAAACCAGAGGAAAAGCAGAATGCGGCAAGTCGGAGGCAACTCGGAGGCCCCTTGGCGCTTCAATTGGACGGCATACCGGACAGCAATCGAGTAACCGGTTCGGCCCACATGGCCGGTCTCCCAGTTTGCCGGTTTCTGGGTCTGTCTTGGTTCCTTCTGCTGCCTTCGTCTTGATTGAGTGACACGCATTGTTCAGGGGGATTCATTGTGGCAACTTTCGGGGCCCTCGGACTCAATCAACGCGGCCTTAAAACATGGCAGGGACTTTGTTCGGCTCCTCCATGGCCTTTTTTCTTCTCGTTCGGCAATTTTTTGTAATGGAATTTTTATTTATTAAATGCAATCGGAGACTGCCAACTGGTCAATTAACGCTATAAAAACTGCGGTATCTTTGCCAGCCGTGCGACCGAAGGAATTTTCACGGATTAATTTTCCCCATTTTGAATGCTCCTCCCAACGGGCCGAACGGTTGGCCCTGTTTATCAGGCATATTCAATTGTCTGGCTGACTGGCTGACGCGCTGATGGGCGGGCGGCTGGCTGAGGGCGTCCAGGTCGCCCCGGTGGATGGGAGTGTGCGGGTGGCGATTGTTCAGCCGAATTGGCTTTTATTATTCACACTCGCACCGACACTCACCCACACAGTGGCACAAATAAGGGATCTGTTATTGTTTGTAACTCTGGTCGACTATCGATTTCAAGCTTAAAGTATTAAAATTTTTATTGTTGTTGCTGCTGCAGCCGCTGGTGTTGTCGGTATTAATTTTGTTGCTGCTTCGCTTACTTTTATTTTCTTTTTTTTTCCCTCTTTCGGTCTTATGGGCTGCCACTGGCGCTTAATACAGTTGCTGGTGATAATGTTGCCTTCATTGTTGCAGCTGTTTTTGTTGTTGATCGCCTTACGATTGCTCAAATCTTTGCTGTTGTGGTTGCTGCTGCTGGAATTTACACCGATTATGGTTGCTTGCTCAGGTGACCAAGCGTAACTGTTGTCGCTGTTTCAGATCTGATTGCTGTCCTGATAGCTGCAGGATCCTATGTTGCTGCCACTGCCTCTTAAATGATTGCTGCTGATGGCGTGTTTACTGTTGCCATGCGGGTGGCTTTTACTTTCATTGTTGCTGCTGTTGAGGTAGCTTCTGAGATTTGTTGATTATTATTGCTGCTCCCACATTTGTTGCCATTGTAGCTGGCTAATTTCGCTAAATGCCTCAAATTGCTAAAGTCTTTTATTCATTGGCACGCAAACAGCAACACAATTCCCAGCCGGCCAACTGTCCCCCCGCCCCGACCCATTCATGATTTAGGGGCGAAATTGAAATGCAAAATGGCTAATTTCCCCTTGCCCAGCCACTTTACGCACTTTGGGCACCGACGAGAACGTTAAATAAACAAAACGCTTATCACTGCACCCGCAGACAATACAGTAAATTCCGCAATCATGAGCAGCAACGGCAACAACAGCAAAAATGCATAGGGAAACAGACGGTTCGGCTGAGTGGGCTAATCTAAATGCATCATGTAAATTATACATTAAAATATCTTAAATCAACAGCCAAGCAATCTGGGCTCATAAACTACAACAACGACAACAACAGCACCAGCAACATTCGCCCTAACAGCAACAATGGCGGCTCCTAAGCAGCCAGCGGTAGGGCATGCGGACCAGGCTGGGGGGCGAGGAATGCTTCTCACATGCAAATTGAACGACCGACAGTCCAACCAAACCGTCCGGTCCAACTGACCGTCCAACCAGTTGACCGAGTATCCCAGCCGTTGTCTGCGACTTGGAATGTGGCAAAATGGCCCACAGATAAGGCCGGCGGGGTTTATGGTTAGAGAGGGAGGCTGCAGTCGGTCGGTGGGTCGTTCGTCGCTGTGTCTGTCTGTCCGGCTGTCCCCTTAATTTGCGTGTGAGCTCATAATTTTCTAGTCGTTGTTGTTGCTGCGTTGGCTTTGCCTGCGTTTTTTTCTGGCTGCTGCCATCGCCGTCGCCGCTGCTCTGCATCGATTATGTAAATGCAAAAGTTCCATTAAATTCAATGAATTCCATTACGAACGCATCAGCGCATCGACAGAGGCTGTGGCTGCGGCTGCTGCTGCGGCCGCGGCTTACAAATGCAGCGGGAGGAGCTTTTGGCGCCCATTGTCTTGCGGTGACTTTGGCGATTACGCGAGCCACTTTATTGGCGGGGCAGACAAAGCGACGGCCAGACAATTGTCCGGCTGATGAAGTCATTTGCCTGGAATTTCGCTTTGTGTCGCCAGCGTTGTTGTCGTCCATTAGACGGCCGGCTGTCCAGGCAAATGCATGTGGGCCAGCGCTGGCATTGTTGCCAAAGAGGTGAAAATGCATACGCTTTCAAAACAAACAAACAAACATGTCAAACGAGTGGACCAACAAACAAACAGGCAAGCAGCCAGCCAACCGACAAACAAAATGAAAACCAACAACGGAAAACCTTCGAGGGGCCAAAACTCGGGACGCGTATTTTCATTAGGCAAACACAAATTGAGGCGACACGTTTTCTTGGCCAACAACAACGCAGCGGCCGATGCATCAGCAGCAGCAACAACAATCGGATTGCCTCGTCTGGCCGCAGCCAAACCGAAACACTTAACATAAACACGAAAAAGGCAAATAGCCGGGCCAAGAAACCCGACCAAAGGTAGGAAAAATACGGACAGCCGAGTGAAAACTCCCGCGAGTGAGAAAAACCAACAATAACTACTGTTTAAACACACGGTTTAACCTAAAGACTCGGCCAGACCGGGCAGGCAGACACTCAATTGGCCTGGTCAAGACAAGGTGGCTAAGCCTTTAACCCCTCAAAAGGGCGCCGAGGAAGTTTGCCTAAGGACTTTTTTAGCTCAAGAAAAAAACAAAAATTACATCAAATTATCTGTCGGAGTTGGAGTTTCTAGGACTTTTTTGGGGTCTCCTTTTTCTCTGCAAGAATATTTTATTTGTAGTCTTAGTCCAAAGACTTTAAAGTATTCCCAGTCGCATAATCAGGGAACCGTCTGTGCCACTTAAGGGTTAATGGACTGCCAACTGGCCGCAGTTGTTGCTGTTGCTGTTGCAGTTGTTCCTGCTGTTATTGCAACCGTTTGCAGCAACACTCCTCCATTTGATATGCATGTCCGTCCGGCCGCAAAGCCATTGTTATTTCGGCCGCACTGTATCAACGTATCAACATAGCCATGGGTATTTATTACACCTCGCGGGCTCAATTTGCGTGTTGGCCATAAACGATGGACGGCCCGACTGGCCGGCAGTAGCAGCCACCTGACCAGGCCAGCAAGCAGCCAATTAACATTGGACGGGCGGGCGGTGGCCGATGTGAAAATTGGAAATGCGTTTATGAATTTTCGGCCTCTGCGGCCGCCCATCGGGAAGCCCAGTTGATGGCCTTTCACTGGCCTGGCGCGTTGTTTATTTATGCATTTCACAAGGCCATAAAGATCCCCGCTGTCATTAGAGAAGAAAACTTGAAAACTTCAATCGCCCGAGCGTCTCAACTCACACCGAAACTGGCCAGAAAAACAGGACAACTCTGTAGAAAATGGGCAACATTTTGGATATGATTCAGCCCGATGAACTCGGTTACCGGGCCGCGCCCAACAAGAACTTCGTCTTGGCCTTGTTCTTCTTCGCCACGATCATGAAGCTGTTCATAATACTCGTCGAATTTGTGATCTAAACGGAGGCATGGAAAGGTATGCGGCTGAGTGGAATTTACCTGAAACGAGAAAGAAGAAAGGCCATTTAAATATGAGGCTTGTTTGTGTTCCTTAGTTTCTATAAAAAGATATAAAAATCGAGGGAAAAAAGGTCGTCATCGGGGCGTGTTGAATGTCACATTAGCCACGCGATCGGGCTGCCTGCAGGAAGAGCAAAAGAGATGGACGCTTCCTTCGATCCTCAGCGTCTCGTATTTCACTTGACTGCGCTTGTCCGTCGGCCGGTCGGTCGGTGCTGCCATTGTTCTCGAGGAGGCTCCTTTGTTGTTGCGGGTGCATCATTTGGGTATTGAGTTACCAAAGGCAACGACGAGGGTGACGCGGGGCAAGGGCGCGTTTATTAGCCCTTTTATGGCTGTCGTTTTGACTTTAGCCCCGAAAGACGCTGATTCTGGTCGTTTGTGGTTGTTTATTTTTGGCATTTTTGTGGGGACTGCTTTTGCGGTCGAAAAGAAGACGGAAAAATCTGCCGAGCCGTGGAAAATTATTTTCCCTGAGGCGTGCAAAGCACTGAAAATAATTTGACAACTCACTTAACTATGCACATGAAGAAGGTCGACCAAAAAAAGGGTTGCCCCAAACTCCGAAGCCAGAGGGATCAGCACGCACGTTCGGGTCGCCGCGACGGGTGCGTTTGGTTGGAAAATCAAAATGAAAAGCTCACCGGCAGCAGCCTCGAGGGCGGCAGGACGTCGGGGCGGCGACAGTGGAACTTTTATTAAAAACTGTCAACGGCGCCAAAGTGCGAGTCCCATTGCCGCCTGTCTGGGCAATGACAGATTGCCAGGAAATTGTGAGTAGCTGGTTCTGCCACCAGACGGGGGTTGGGGGGCTGTACAGGTGGCTCAAAGTTAAAATGTCATTCGAGCTTCATTAAAAATTCTTTGCGGTTACTTGGCAGCCCGGCAGGCGACCGCTTTCACCCTCCACCACAAAAAAAGGGGCTACCAGCTCGTCCTGTCACCCTAATAGGAACAAGATGACTAGCCGAGTTTGTTTTCTTTTCTTTTTTTTTTGGCAAGGACCAAGACCTTCCCCGGGGCCCCGCTTTGGTGGTCGGCAGTTGATTTCACCTTTGCCTTTTTACGCTTGGCAGATTCTTGAGGGGTCGGTTTTTGGATGCCTTTGCGTGTTTGTCTTTCGAGAAGAAACAACACATAAAAATTCACTTTTTTCTGGGGTAAGAAAGACGTTGGCATTTTCACTTTCCACCTGCCGAAAGAGCTCGCCTGTCGCTGTTGATTTGCTGCAGATGTGGGCAATTCCCAGGGTCAACTTCCAGGACGATTTGGCTTTCCGCACGTAGGCCCACGACAGCCTCGACCACCAAAGGAATCTTGCTTTTTGTATGCTCAAAAAAAGGAAAAGGTTTTATTCGACCGCCTCGGGATTGCGGGAATGCTTGCAATTAAAAAACAATTAACAATTTTTGCACTCAATAAAATATTTAAATTTCTTGAGCAAGCCGAAAAGCGACTACAAATCAGAAAAGGATACCTCTGGTCCGGTCGAACTTTGGCAGCCTCCTTGGGACCTTTACTTCGATTCTTGGGCTGCCTTTCGCCCGGCAACAGGCGGACCCACAAAACTTTTCAATTGACTGACTGACGGACTGTCAGGCCGACTGACTGAATGACGCACGCAGCAAACATTTCATTCAATTTCGGACGGGCCTTTCTACTTCCTTGGCCATTTCCACCATTTGGCATTCCATTGGACGGTTCGGCTTTCTTTCTTTCTGGCCATTTCCATGTTTACTTAACAATTAATTCTTTTTCGAGTGGCCGGGGCTGGGCGGTGGGCATTTGATTAATTTCAGGCCATCGATTCTCTTTGATTGACGGACATGCGAACAAGGAAAATGCGGGCGCGGCCAAGGGCCCAGGCAACCCTTTGGTCGCACTAATTGTTAGACTGATTCAATTTCCCCCCCAAAAAAGAAAGAAAGCAGCCAACGATTCTTGGCTAGAAAAAACTTTCAGCCCATAAAAGTCAAGCGCACGAAAATTCGCCAGCCTTTCTAATCAGTGGCTTTGATTAATGGAAAAGTTTTTTGCCGCTTTTACGCTTAAGATATGTAAAAGATGAAGAACTTGGCTCTCCCCACACCGAAGACCGAACACTCTAAGGCAATTCGGGGAGACAAATTCAGGCTGTTAACTCTTTTTTGAGGGCAGCACCACCTTGACCACGAGCTGGCCAGCAAGTCATCCAGCCCACCCCCCAATGGTTTGACTTGGCCAAGATCATTAATTACGAAAACCAATAAAAGTGTTGGCCATTGTCGGCTGTCTTTTTTCCCGAGAAGGCTGAGAAGTCGCGCCAAATAAGTTGTCATCATTAGTTACAGTTAGCCAGCTTCCACCACCACCGCCGGGCCGGCTTAACAGTTCTTCAAGGAAATTGAAAGATGCCATGTAAGTGGCAAGTACAAACAGCAACAAACAGGCCGAGCAATGCGCGAGGAGGCAGAAAGTGAATGGAGTTGGAGTTGGGGAAGGGGAAGGCAAAGTATCCTGGCAATGGAACAAATTGCCAACAATTGATGAATGTCTGGTAATGAGAGGAGGCCGCGTAGCAACCACCGTCGACTTGCCGCCTCGACTTCTTGTAGGCTCAAAGTCCAACCAGAATAAGGAAGGAAAGCCTGGCCGGGCCGGCCGATCGAAAAAAGCAATCTGTGTGTTAAAGTAACACGGTCATTAATCATTATCATATAAACATCAATTGGTGTTTAGAGTACGCCGGCGGGTGGTCGGGGCAGCGCCTTTCCACCGAATGTTATTGATTGGCCATTGAATCTCAAAAGAGAGCGCGCCCTGTCGGTTGAAGGGGGAGGGAGGGAAGAGGGACCAAAAGAAATTGAAATGAAATTTTCCGTAAATAAACACACACACACGCATGGCGCCCTTGCCCAACCAACTCGAAGGGGAAGAATGAAAAATTTAATTTATAACCGTAGAAAATTTCGCATTTCACTTCCGTCCTCCGGTCGGCCACTCGTCGGCCCCCTCGACACACTTCTTCCGTTTTCTTTCTTTTACTTCTTATTTCTTTTGCAGGTTATTTTTGCCGCCGTTTTGTTGTTCAATGGTTTCCGGCGCCCTCTTCCCTCCCATCCGCGGGCTAATGTTGGCGAGTTGTAAAAAAAAAGAAGAGGAAAATGTAACTCAATTCGATGCATTAAGGAAGAAATCATTTCTGTTAACCAGACTGACCAACAAGCAGCACACAAAAAAAAGGAAACCCAGGACGAAAATACCAACCAAATGAAATAAAAGGCACGAAACTATTGCCACAACCCAGCGGCATTGGCGGGGGCTGCGAATCGACCCTATAAATCAATAGAAAGAAAGAACCCCAAGACAAATTCTCGGAAGTTAGTTTGGCTGCCCGGCCAAGCGGGCGGTTGGGACTGACGGCTTCCTAATGAAAGCGCCACTGGCCAAAGCGAATCCTGTGAGAGGCGGGGAAGAGCGCCGAGCAAATAAAATAAAATGGCGCACAAATTACACGTAATCAATTTGTCATAATAGCCCGAAAAATGCCATCAGCCTCCCGAAACTCGCCGAAAATACCACAAAGAAGAAGGAAATTTAGAAAGAAAAAAAAATACAAGTCGAAGAAAAGCCCCAAATGAATCTACCGTCAAATCGTTTAGTTGCCAACGAAACCTAATCTCCCCACAGCCTTGACCCGCACAGGAACAAGGAATGGGCATAAAGGACCCAATTGAAACGATTCTTAATAAAGTGAAGGTCTTTAAGGAACACGTTGAATGAGGCTAGAAAACCGCATGACCTCAGGTGAGTTTGGGGGGGTTAGGAGCCCAAAAGTTTAAGAGTTTCTCGAAATATATTTCAGAGTATTTCGGGCTTTTGTGTTCTCAAACCTCCGATCAGAAATTTGGTGACGGAATTTAAAATTATTGAAAACAAACTTAGATTATTTTTAGCCTTTCCTTGTCGCCATTTAGTATTACAAATCGACTGATAAGCAGCTCCCAAAAATACCCCAAATTATTCATATTTAATTTGAATTCAAAGTTAAATTATTTCTGAGGATAAATAAAGTTTCTTCAAGTTTTTGATTAAACAAATTTTAGTTTTTTTAATTTCCGTTTAGTAGTTCCTTCTCTAAGGAAAGAAATTCACATACCCTCGCCCATTACTTCAGTCATTTGCTATTTTTAAGACTCGCACCCTCATCATTAAACTAACCCAGAGAAAACCATTACTCAATTCAAATTCCTGACAAAGCAAGATTAGGAAATGATTCATTGAAAGCTGCTCATTTAAGTTCCCCAGCCTCCCTACACTCGCCGCTCAACTATTTAAATTTAAATCGAGTAGAAGGAGTTCCCTCCCTCACCTAGCGATGTATGATATCTTGTATTTTATTCACAGAGTGGGAGAGCCAGAACAAAAGGGAGTGCTTAAAAAAAAATATGATAAATGCCCCTGAAAAGATTCCAAGACCCTGTCCCGGATTCCTTCAGTCTCGTTGCCTCATATGAGGGTCGTTGTCGGGTTCATTAATATTTCATATCTATTTTGAAGAATTTTGAATTTCCTGATAAACAACAAAGGCCGCTGCAGCCGGACAGTCGGATGGGCCAGCCGCTTGCCAGATATGGTGGCTATATCTTTTTTTAGTTGTTGCTTTAAATATTTGTTAATTTCTTGGGCGTTGTTGTTGCTGATTTTCTTTATCGGCATTCCATTCGGGCCGTAGCGCCACCCCCGCCACCGCCGCTGCGGCTGGCCATCAATCATAAGGGGGAGGCCTATTTACAGTTAATTTCTATGACTGCCGCGTTGTTGCAAAATATGGGAAATTGATTTGTACGAAAAGCCGTTTTGATAAATGGCGGACTACGAATTTTCCTCGGCCTTTTCGAATATTTCTAGACATTTTCATGTATTCAATTTCATGGGCTTTCCATATTTTTGGAAACTTTTAGTTTTTCTTTATTTTTACTCAGAATTTCAATTTGTTTAATGGCCAGTCGTTCGCTCAAGCGGCGTGTCAATTAATGCAACACGATGGGTGCGTTTAAGTACCACGCCGAGAAGGGCAAGGGGAGCGACACTCGACACCCCGACACGCCTTCCCCAGGCAGACAATGGGGGGAAGGTTCGCTGGGCGCAGTTTGAGTTTTTCAAATGGAATTTCGGACCGCCCCCGCCCCGCCCAGCACTCTCAGCCCATCGACAGTGTGAAATAACTCAAAAGATTCATCGGGGGAGCGGCACTGCCACTGCATCAAGGGGGTGCCACTGTTGTGTGTTTGTGGGGCGCTGCCCATCATGGGATTCCCAGGGCCAAGCCGAACAGTCGGGCGACTGTCCCGCCGAAATGTTTGGGGTGTTAGACGCAGCCTCGGATGATTAACATATGGCTAAGAGGGGCGGGGGGTAGGGCTCCCAAAAACTCAGCTGGGGCCAAAAGCGGGCTGTGCCCAGTTATCTGTCACTGGAGGCTCTGCAAAAAGGAACGTCAGGGGTTCCGTTGCTGAATCACAGGCTGCGTCACTTCAAAATTCTCGGAGCCGCAGTCCCCCTGCCCCCGTCGGGCCGACTTTATGGCTGTGGCAAGCATAAACAAAGGCCGCGCTGATATGGGAAGCCGGGCATTATCACCAGCAGAACTGCAATCACAGCGAAATGTGCACAGGAAGTGGCGGTCGACGGTCGATGGTCGGCAGTCCTGGGTCCTCAACACAATCGACTGGCCGTTGACCACGCCCAGGTTATTGCCAAACAATTGTGAGTGTCAAATAAAAAACAACAACAAGCACAGCGAATGGGAAAATATGCCTTGGAGGTCGGGCAAAAAACAATCGACCCGATTGAGTTGCCCTGAGGGTGGCCCGGGCCCAGCAGCCGAGAGAAATCCTTATCGCCGCCATTTAGGAATTAGCGAAGGAAGCCTTTTCTTTGCCCTGCACACATCCTCGAGGGCCACAGTGTCAAAGTGGCTGCCCGCCCCGCCGAAAATCTGGGAGGAACGGGAAATATTAAAAGCAAAGCAGGCGGAGAGTTTCGCAGGCGCCTAGAAGCCTGCCTCTGACAGGCTGCTCTTTTGCTTTGTCCTTATCACTTATCAGACATCCTGCAGACGCCAGCAAGCGAAGGAGGCACAGCCGCCGCCGCTCCACTCAGCCAATTCATTGCCTTTCTTAGCCAGGCTTAGTGTCCCCCAGTGCCGCCCCCGGCAGATTCTTCGGCTTCCTCGTTTTTAATAGGGCTTCCTGGTTCCCTTTGCCGTCGTCCTGTCAAGCGTAGAGCAGCGCGCTGCTCTAATGTAATTTATGTTGGAGGCTTTCTGACAATCAACCCGATTACAAATGAATGAACGACAATTTGAAGGCGACTTTGGCGACGGCAGCCATAAAAACTAGGATATGGCTAATCCATCGATTTAATTGGCAAAAATCCGGCCAACCCACCCGAATGACCTTGGCCACGACCTTCGCTTCCCCAGAAATCCGTGTGTGGCAATTAATCAGCCGGACGGTTCAGTTCCCTGTGATTCTGGGTCAGTTTGAGTTTAATTGCTTGCCGGACCAACCACCACCGCCACCTGGAAATTGGGAAAATTGACAACCAAAAATTCAACGAAATTTTCTAGTCACTCCCCTTGCCACTTGGCCTCACCCCAAGCAATTCTCCCTTGACAGGGTGACATCCCCTCCCCGGGCGGGGGAGGCCGTTCGAATCTCGTTAAGAATTCCGAATGCGACGTTTTTACTTGATAAATAAAATAAAACACGCACGCACGCCGCACGCCGACACGCACTCACGCCAACAAAGACAGATCTGTCGTCCTCATCCTTTCAGGCAAATTAAACAGAAACGGCAAATGTGCAAAAATTTAAAAATACCAACCAGAAAATTTGCTGGTTCACCCTTGACAGCCACGCAGCCGCCGGGCACCTCACACTCTGCCCACAAGTTGCGGTGGTGGTGGCAATTCTGCTGGTGGTGGTTCGTGGGTCGTTTCAAACTTTCGGACGCCCCAAAAAATAAAATAAAAACAAAAAAAGGAAATTTCCCAGTTGCTTTTTCAACTGAGCGGGGGGGACTTTGTATTTGCTTGAAGAAATTGAAAGCAAATTTTCGTGTTGTGTTTGCTTGGAGAATTTCCATAAAAACAATAAAAGTCCAATTGGCCGTGCGAAAACAGCCCAAGTCGACCCAGAACCTTCTTCTGTCGGCCCTGCCAACCTGTTTGAAAGCGCTGCCAATACGCAGTTTGCAACAAAAACGATTAAAAAAGGATTAACCGAAAAAAATCAGCCAAGTCGTAAAATTGCCCGAGACAAACTTTTCGGTTTCCAAGGAAAAACCTTTTCCTTTTATGGCCGGGCATCAATTTCGAGGCATAAAACCCAGGCGGTGCCATAAAAAATCAACTGACTAGCCCAGATCCAATCGATGTATCAATCAATAGCCCGAGATTCGAGTTCGAGTCGAGCCTTCTGAGCAAAGGAAATTAACCTCAACCCACACGCAGCCAGACAGAGTATCCCACGCGTGGAATTAACAGGATACCAACGCAGGCGGGGCACCAAAGAAGAAGAAAAAACACAACTGTAATTAATACGAAATATATCCACTCATTACCAAAGAGCGAGAGAGCGAGAAAGGGCGATGCTATCAATGGGGAAGCATCGGAAAGCGCCAAGGCAACGGACTGGAGTCGGGCAGGAGCACTCAGAGACGGCAAGTTGATGTATGAGTCTAATAAATACAAATTTATCAGTGGGCAACCGAAGCATACATAATTGTACAACCAATTAGGAACGGATATAATTCAAACTTAAAGCTGGGAAAGCCACCACCGAACGGCAGTCGACTGAATCAGTCCGTCTGTCTGCGCCGATAGTTCGGTTGGCTAAAACAAAAAACTTGGTCGAGAGGCAAAAGCAGATTCATTTGTAACCGTTAGCGATGAAGAAGGAGCAAGCGTGCGACGGGCAGGACAGCACGACGGCCTCCGTTGGGGAGAAAGGGGAATTTGATTCTTTGGTTTCTGGCATTTGCGCTTCGGTTTGCCGTCTGTCTGCCGGGGTAGGAAGTGCGGATAGAGTATCAGTTTGCGGGTGTGTGGGTGAGTGTGCCTGACAAAAGACCAAAGTCAAAAACTAATCAAGATTTATGCCAACTACGATGAATGGCAAATGAAGGCCAAGCGAGTTAGTGGCCGGGGCAAGGGGCGGCGGCTGTGTAAAGGACTCGACGGGAGTTATGTCGCTGGAATTGGCATCCGTTTGGTTAACAGTCATCCGAGCGTTTTGGTGAATCCTTTTCAGGTCCTTGCAGGTGTCACTCTCGCCATCCGACCCATAGATCTACGATTACCAGCAGGACCTCTGAAGAGACTTTAAAATTTAAAAAGAAGAAATTCTGACAAGGGAATTTTAATTCTTGGACTGCTTTTAAATTCTTTCTAAATTGGAGTGGCGTTATTAATGTTTCATCCCAATGTGTAAGCTTCTGGAGGACTTCTGTGGAGCTCCACCCACTGCCCTTCCAGTCCTTGACATTTCGACTCCACTGATGTGGTTGTTTTGAAATTCTTGCCTCCCTTGAACTACCCAACCCTGGTCCTGTTTCCTTCCATGTAGAATTTGCCGTGTGTTTGTCTTGCGACTTTGAAATTCGAACTCTTCCGACTGCCGGCAACTCAATTATGCGCAATTTAAACTCCCCGCCGCACGGTCCTTTCGACTTTGCAGCAACTCTGCGAGTGTGTGTGCGCGTGGTGTGCTTAATTGTAGGCACATGTCCTTGCCAGCGCCGTGAGGGTGGCCGCCGTGCGAATAATGCGCTGTCCCGCCAGCTGGGCACAAATTTCGCCCAATCACCGAAGGTGCGCAGGGCAGCAGGAAAAAGGCAAAGCACCCAGAGGGCGCTTGGTTTAAGCCTGGTCGGTGTCATATGCTCCTAATTGCTAGTTAGTCCTTGACCATACGGCCACCACTACGACAAGGGCTTCGTCTAATCCTTGTTGCTCTCTGATTGCGGTAATTATGACATTGCGAATGGTCCGCTCCGCAGGACTATCAAATCATAAACTGCACGTATCCCGCCCACCGCCTTGCATTGTCACATCCCCGGGCCGAAATGGGGCGGGGCGGCAGATCCTTCCTTCCTGGCTACGTGTGGTGGGTGGATAGACTACAAGTTTGCCGTTATATGCGCATAAATCCGCAATGTCTAAAAGTATTTCCCCCGCAACACACACGCAGGAAAACTATAAAAGGATGCCTCGCCCGCACCCGCAGCCGCAGTCGGGGTGCGAATGTGAGAGTGGCGCGCTTCTCATGATTAATTGCAGCCGAAATGATAAATGATTGAGGGTAATAGGAGTAGCACCCTCACCACCACCCTGCCCAGCACCACACATGGCAGGACTTTGCCGCACGTAGCCAGACGGGCGGGCGGAGCAGGCAGCTTCTGTTTGGGTAGCCGATTCGGCGGTGGTGGCAGTTAAGGCGCTGAGCTGCCCGGCCCGCACGTTTGTACGTCGTATTTACAGCAATTGCACGTATTTGGCATTCCTTTGCTGCCCCCTGCCCGGCCCGGCCGCTTTCCCGGCTCTTTTCTGCTGCCTTTGCTATTTTTCAAAAAAATTTTGGGCGCCGCCGCTGCAGTCGACGGCGACGGCAACGGCAACAGCGACGTGTTAGTCAATAAAGGCCAAAGGATCTAAGTGTGTGACGGGATGGGGTGAGGAAGCCCCGCTCCCTTATTATAAACGAGAGGAGTGGAGATTTTGGCGAGCAAAGTTTTTCCTTCGTGTTTTCTTTCCGGTACGTCTTTCTCTTTTTTTATACCGGTACGTGTCCTTTTGGGTTTGTTACGTTTTTGTGTGTTAAATGTTAACTGCTGATTGCATATTGTCAGAGTGGCGCAGGAGCAGGAGTAATCCCAGTTATAGCCGCTCGAAAGCTGACCGATTTGGCCACCAGCATATATATAAATATATGAATATAATTTTTAAATGATTTAAATCGCCACCGCATTAGCCATGCGAAAAGCCAGAAACCAAAAATACCAAAGCGATAAGTCTGTGGAAAATTATCGCTCAGTCGATTCGTTTGCTTTGAACTTCAAACCGAATCCGCTTAAATGAATCATAGCCACCGCAGGCTTCCTTCCCCGCCGACTGCCTCTGACAATCCACTCGTTTTCATTGTTTTAAATAAATAAGCTGGAAATAAAATAAATTTTTGGGGGGAAAATTCGAAATTAACGGGGGAAAATCTGCTCGAATGATTAAAATTGAATTCCGGTGTGAATATTCAACCAAAACAGTTCGCTTCGTTCCCTCGTCTGTTTATCCAAAATGAAACAAAAATACTCTTCACACATTTGCATATTCCAAGTGGATGATGACTGCAGCAGACGTTCAAGGGGAACACAAAACTACGAAAGATCTTAACTTCCATCGTCGCCAGTTCCCAGCGCATAAAAATTAAAGTGAATCTTCCCCAAAAGACAAGGGAGAGACCCAAAGAAAAAAGATACGTGGAGGAAGCATTGAAAAAAAGTTGGTCTTAGTTTTAGAAAGAGAGTCAAGCAACCAATCAGCGGAGAAATGATTTATAATAATTAGAGAACCAAAGATGTTGAAGGTCTCAACCTGAGAAAGTTGAGGAACTGTGGAGAAATCGCCGGCAGCTTAAGGACCGAGAAAAGTGAGACAATTATTGGAGATATGATTCAAAATTTTAGGTAAAGCGATGATCATGGATGTCTGCATCCGAGAGACTTGCAGAATTGTCTAAGCAGCTGAAAAACTGAACAGCGGACACTTGGACAGTTTGTAGAGTTTGAAAAAAACTGCTCTTCTGGAGTCGGTTTGGATATAGGAAGCCTGTTGCTCAGATGTAAGCTGAAGAGAGATTTAATGCTGCAGCTTCCTGCCACCTAAGCCCCTACTTTCCCCTCTCTCCCCACACAGCTTGTCTGCCCGTCTGTCTGTCTGTGTTTATTCTTGATTTGTGAGTGCGCATTTTTTCCCTACTCTTCGCGCTTTTTTCACAGCCCTTCACGTTGTTGCTTTTTGGATCGCTCCCCCCGCGCAGTCGAGGCTTCTTTTCATTCCCCTCGCTGTCTGCCATCTTCCAATTTGTTTGCATTCGAGTGAGCAGCATAATTTCCCCAGTACAAAGTAAACAAACAGCAAAGGGGACGGAACAGCAGCGCTGGCCAAACGCAGAGCCAAACACACGCACACACACATGTGTGTGCAGTCCGGGCACCAAAAAACAATGAAAGCCACCTCCGCTCGCCCAATCACCCCAGCTGTTTAAATCAAAATATGCCAGGGAAACCCAAAAAAGCAGACGACCGACGCGGCGACGACGACGACAAGTGGCCGACGATGGCAATGACGTCGACGCTGACAGCGATGCCGGCGTAGACGTCGCCGCGTCGGGGCAAACTATGCGTGCAACATCGGCCACGCACTGCCAATTGCCGGGGCACAATAACAAAAAGGCACGCTGAGGGGTGCCCCCTCGAAAAAGGAAAATAAAAACCAAAAATAACCAAAATGCAGCGGAAGCAAACGGAAGTCCATGGAAATAAGCAAAACATCCGTCGCTTTGGCACAGTTCTAATTACAATTGGCCAAGCCGTCGGGGGGGGAAGTCCGTCCATTCATTAGGCTGATATTGTCGGCGGTGGGCTGTTGTCTCTGTTTGTTGGGTGTTTTGTTTGATGTTCTTTTATTGGCTTAACATGAGCAATTTGCCTGCGATTTTGCGGTACACTCACCACCGTCGGCAGGAGCCCCATTTCTGCTTAGGAATTCACCTGCAAACAGAAGGGACCCGAGACGAACTTGACGACAAAGTGGGGGTCATAGGGCGGTGGGCGGTGGGCGTGTGAGGGACCCAAGTTGCTGCAATTTAAAGTTTTCCGGTCCGGAAATCTCAGCACAACAAAACGACTCCGGTGCCGACTGCCGGCCATGAAGGAAAAGACGTCGACGGAGCTTGTTCCTCGTTATGGTTGTGTGCGTCTGTGTGTGTGTGTGTGTGTGTGTGTGTGTGTGTGTGTGTGTGTTGGTGCTCAAGTTCAATTAAAACTTTTCAAGTTGTGCACAAAAATTAAGCGACTGAGGTTAGGGAGCAGTCAGAAATTTAAATGCCAAGATTTTCCTCTTTTGAAAATGGCACCAAAAATTTAAAATAGAATTCCAATCAGACGAAATGCATGGGAATGCGGGAGGGAATATTTAGGGGTTCCCGATAAGATATGAAGGGGTTTCGGGGCTGGACTGCGGGTCGTTTTATGTGCCCATAAAAATTAAGGCAAATTAGCTGGGAATTTCAATGGCAATTGCAAAGGCCTTGAAGTCCAAGGCGAGATCTTTCTTAAGATTTTGTTCCTTAAGCTTTAAAGATCCCGAAATTCCTGTTTTCTTTCCTTGATTTCCCCATCTGCCTTTCTATTTTGTTGGCTGAGTGAAGCAAATTAAAATTTTATATTTTGATTCTTTGCAATTTTTTTTCTTTCTGCGAATTTTCATTTGGGGCGCAATTTCTGGCAGCTTCTGTGTATGTTCGCTTGGTTGTGCGTGTGTGCGATACTTGAGTTTTCAATCAACCGCGAACTGGGAACAGAGAACCCAACCCAGGCAGCCAAACAAACGCAGATATTCAAATTATTAAAATAAATAAAGAAACAAAAACAACAGAAATTCTGAGAGCCAGCCGCGGCGTCCAATAAAACATTCAATCTTTGGTGGGTGTGCGGGTGTGCGTGTGTGCGTGTGTGTGTGCGGAACAAAAGGCCAACATTGTTATAAACAAAAGAGTAAGCAACCCAAAAAACAATAACAATAAAAATCTCGCTGCGGGCAACTTATGTAATCGAATTTATGAAGCTGGTTCGCTCGATCGTTCGGATCGGCGAAGGTGTGAAAAATTTCAAAGATTCTTTGCCAAGATCATTGCAGAGGGGGGCGAGGAAAAGAGCAGAAAGAAGAATTCAACGTTCTTGGGCTGGAAAGGCACCTGCTTCCATTCCCAAGGGAGACGGTTTCTTTTTCCCCTTAAGATTGGATCAAAAACTCCCCATGGAGCCAAACAGAAGCTCCAAGGTCCAATTGAGAATTCCACTTTCCCTCTTCCCCGCCGAATGCGTCAGCCGGCCCCGTCGGCTTCTCGATAAGAAGCGCGGAGAAAGAGAGCGAAAGCCATCGGCTGCTGGTGGCAGCGGCACTCGCCGGTCGCCGGGCAATCAGCTGGCCCGGGTCCGCTGATAACACAAATCGCCGGAGAGCGGGCCGCGGCGTTCAGTGGATTTTTTTATCGGACTGAGCTTGTGTGCATTCTTTGGTATATAAAAAAAAAAAACATTCGCTGTATATAAAAACAAAATTGGCAAAACAAAAGTGCCCCCAACAACAAAATCGGCACAACAAAAAATGCAAAAAAAAATATTCGGACGACAAAAAAAAAATGATAACGCGGAGCAAACGATGATTGTGGGGGTCTTGTGGGTGGGAGGAGGGGCGGCGGGGGGTTGTCGGCGGTTTCTTCTTTTTTTTATTTATGGCCGTTTCTATTTTTGCACGAATTTTGAACAGCCACATGGACTTTTTATATGCAAATTAAAAATACATAAAAAACAACAGAAAACGAACTTTTTTTTAGAATTTCCCCTTGGCTTTCTTGGCGTCGGCGGTGGGGGCGGGCCAAAAAGAAATGGGGATTGCTTATCAAAACTTAGGCAATAAATTATAAAACAGAAAGCAACAAAAATTGGATGGCCAAAACTAACAAATTATGCAATGCAGGAATTAAATTTAAAAAAAGCGAAATTTAATCAAGCAAAAACAATAAATAAATCGCGAAAGATACAATAATTGGGGAACAAAAAAAAATAAATCTATTAAAATTGGAGGAAATAAAATGCAATAAAAAATATAGAATTTTGTTGCAAAAAGAGTATTTTTGTTTTTAGAATATAAACAGGCATTTATTTATATTATTCACTAACAAATTAAATGAATAAAAACCCCTACAATTCTGCATCCACTTGGTTCGAAAATAAAACCCCCAGAACCTTGCTGAACATTCCCCTGGAGGATTTATAAAGCAGGCGAAAAATTTTATACCTAAGCCACCGCAAATACCAATTAAGTCCCCCCAAAGACCCCGAGGGACTTCTGATAAAACTCTGCCACTGTCGAGTGGACTGCAAAAGTGACGTCAATCGTGGGGGAAAATAAAGATTGCATAATACGAAAAATAAGGAACACTCACCTGTTGCCAAAGATCCTCGATCGAGGGCTGGGAGGAGAAGTAGCCGGTGGTGCAGATGCGCTCCAGTTCGCTGAAAATATTCCCACTCGGTAGTATATCCATGTCGAGGTCCTCGGTGTGATGCATGAGTGAGAAATTTGAAGATCCTTGCGTTGAACTTTGGGTTGTTTTTGCGGTTATTTTAGTATTTTTTGGGGGGCGTAAGCTGGGCTAATTTGCCGGCTTGTGGCGCCTGGAGGCGGACATCGAACGGGAGGAATTTACACTGAACTACACGGCGAGAAGAGAGACAGAGAAGGAGAGAGACGGAGGGTGGCACTGACGCGCGGATTTCTCACTTGCACTTGGCGATTTATGATATTTTTTGCTTTAATCTGAATTTGATATTTATTTTTACGATTTGCCGCTTCTGGGTTTTGGCAAATGTTTGGATTTTATTTTATATGCACAACATTTTCTCTATATAAACATTTTTCCCGACCTCTTTTTTTGATTTTTTGTGGGTCGCGTTGTTAATCTAGAATTTTATTCTATAATTTATTTCAATTTTTAGTTAGTTTGGCCTCGATGTTTTTATACGTTTAGCCTGCAAGAAAAGACCACAAAAAATCCAAAAAATTAATTATTAAAATCGAAAAAATATGAAATATGAATAAGATCTTAATGGGTTTCTAGACGCAAGAGGCGGGAAGTTTCGCAACCCAATTTGGCCGTTGGCTAAATTCGGATTTAGGTCTTTTTTTGGGGGGTTTTGCGCTTTTCGTTTTCATGACATTTTTCGCCTATTCATCACCACCATTTCCATTTCCCATTTAAGAACACCCCAGCAAAAAAACTATTAATTATTTCCCCCACCTCTTCACACAAAAACAAAAAACCAATTTTCCCACCTTATTTGCCAACCGGCCCATCGACTCTCTTTGGGGTCTCACCCTACTTCTTGGGCGAACAGAGGAAGGGCTTAAAGAATTTCAGATCTAAATCGCTCTTTAATCTTAAAACCGACCAGCAACCGTAAAACCGACAAACTAATTCCAAAATCCATATAAAAGGAAGTTTCCTAGGAAGGCCTAAGATTTTCCAACTCTTCCTTAAGTTGCTGAGAAAAATTGCTTTAGGTTCTTAAGAGATTTATTCATGGGATTTTTAAATATACAAAAGGGCATTGAAAATTCGGCTTATTTGAGTTGTGACCTCTACGATTTTGTGGTTGTATGGCCGGGATTTTTTTTCAGACCAACTCAACACTTTTCACTAACAGAAACTGATGTTTTGGGTCAGTAACCTCCATTCGATGGCGGACCCTTCCCACACACACACACACTCACATACTCAATAGTTTACCCTCTCACTCACACACACATGGCGATGATAGCCCGATTTTTTGGCTTTGAAGCGACGCGGGGCTCAAATGCGCGCCGCCAACTGGCCAACTGCCACTGTCAGCCAACCTCCCCTCCCCCCTTTCCCGTATCTACTGCGCTCATCCCTTGGTGTGTTTTTCTTTAATTTCTAAGCGCTGTTGTGTTGGCCGTGGTCGCTGTCGCTGTTGAGCCGCTCGGACTCTGGCGGCCCGAACGGTTTGTTTTCATTTTACTCCCCGGCAAACAACAACAGAGCCGACGATTTTTACTACCTGTTTTCCCCCTCACTCCCTCGCCCCTCTTGGCCGTCTCGGCCGTGTTCTTTCATAACATTTTCGTGTTAACTGAAAGGGAGAGAGAAAAAAAAACAACAACGACCCGCAGCGGCAACTGAGCAGCCCCGTGTGCATTTTTTTTGGTACAGTTTTGAGTTTTTTTCCTGGGTTTATTTTGGGCGCGGGGGGTTGGTTGTTTTGTTGGCGGTGTTTGGTGGTTTTCGAGTGTCGCCTCCCCCGCCGAATTGCCCGACAAATAGACTGATGAGATGGCATGGAATCTAATAGATTCAAAGGACGAGATAGAGAGGAAGTCTCGTCTGGTGGGTCCCAAGAGGGCAACCGAACCGACTGACTGCGCCCTTACCAATTTGACGGTTTTGGCTTCAGTGCCCACACACACACACACTCACACACACACATAGAAGCACTCTCGGCCCTCACCAAATGCACTCCGCTGGCAACAGTTGCAGTTCAGGGAGAACAAACTACCCACATGCTGATCGGCAACAACAACAAGGGAACGTCGGCGTGAGTGACACAGCGTCGGTCGGCGGGGGGGTGCGGGGAGGGGAAGGGCGCGGGGCGACCGCAGTAACCAAGCGGGTCAAACTAAAATTTCCACAACAAAACAAAAAACCTTCGGAGTGGTCAGTAAGCGGGCGCGGGAGTG
>JBAMCP010000015.1:0-91239 GCA_037075105.1 Lissocephala sabroskyi
CGATTTATACAATCTCCTCAGTAGTTTGGCTTTCAGATTTCCTTTGATGGCGACTCGATTTCTAGAGGAACTTAAAGTTCCGTCAATCCAACAAGGAAAAGATTACAAAAATTTAAGGACACAATCCCAATAGAATTTAGTAGTCCAGCAGATAGAATTAGGGATACTGAAAGAAATCCTAAAGAGCAAATCTTTTCTGGAACCACAACGGAATCCAGAGAGTTTTGATATATTATAGATTGAATCTGATATCCAAAGCAGCTTTATATCCTTTCCAGAAAACAAAATTAGGGACTCTTTTATTCAGAAGAATTTAGTAGTCTAGAAGATAAAATTAGGGATACTTCCAGGGGAAAGAAATCTTAAACACCGAATTGTTTTTGGAACCACAAATGAACCGAGAGGGAGTCCTGATATATTAAAGCTTAAAGATGATATCCTAGGTAGATTTATATTATTTCCAGAAGTTAGAATTGAGGACACTTTGATCCAAAGGAATTAGTAGACCAAAAGATAGAATAGAATTTGGGATTCTTTCAGTAAAAGAAATCCTAAGCAGTGGATCCCTTTTGGAACCACCAATAAATCAAGAGAGTCCTGATATATAAAAGATTAAAGTTAATATCCTAAGCAGCTTTAATTCTTTCCAGAAGATAGAATAAGGGACACTTTGATCCAAAGGAATTAGTAGTCCAGAAGATGGAATTTAAAACACTGAAAGAAATCCTAAGCAGCGAATTTTTTTGGAACCACAACAGAATCAAAAGAGTCCTGATACGAATAAATTACAGACTTAAGATAATATCCTAGTCAGCTTTTATATCCTTCTACAGATGAGCAAAAACATAAAACCACAAACAAAGAAAACTCAGCGGATTCCTAAAATCTTCAAATCGCCTACCGAAAATTTCTTATCCTTTTAACTTCGCTCTGTCCTCCCTGTTCCTGTCCATATGCTCGACGGTGTTTGTGGTCTTTTCAGGGCATCGAGGAGCATAAAACTAAAGCTTAACAATCCAGGCAAGTTGGCCAAGTCGAAGGAGTTGCTTTGGTCATTTGGCATTTATGGTTTTCTCCCTGCCAACGCATATGGTTGGCGGGGGGTGGGGGGTCCTGCCCAGGACTGGGAATGTCGTTTTAATGCTGCGTGCGCTGTGCCCTGTCCGCTGTCCTGGCGCTCAGCTGCGTGTTTCGGTTTGTTGGTCTCCCGTTTGATTGTTTTATGACATTTTATTTGCATTTGCATAAAAATTTCGCTTCCTCTCGTTTGCCCCGCCCGGGCACTCAAGTGGAATGGATTCCAAGGACCGAGGACTCGCGGCGGCTGTTGCAATGACCCACATATGGGGCCGGTGGTGGCGCCTCAAAGGGGAATTGCCGGCGCGGCCGCCTGTCAAAATTTCCACCCAAAAAAAACACCAACAAAAAATCCCCAAGGCTTCCCCCGCGAATCGCTTCCTGTTTGGGGTCGGCTGGGGGAAATTTAAACCACAATTTTCATTTCTCGTCTCGGCTGGAAATTGCAATTGAATTCCTGCACAAAAGAAATAACTTCCCACGCATCTTGCGGCTTTGTGAGATGATTGGGAGTGTAAACTAATTGAATTAGCATTCGCGAGGGCCCAAGGAGTCGCCGCCCCGGAAGCGCTCTAAATTTCCCCGCTTTCCCAATTTCCACACCGCACACATAAATATCAATCTGAAATTCTGCCACCCTCCATGGATAATCACCAGATCCAACCACTGATACGGGGGGCAACAGTTTATGATGCTAATCACACACACACACACACGGGGCGGACGGACAGATTGACTGGCTGGGTGGCTGCGGCGGGTTAAGTGTGATAAATCGACAGTTAAATTAAGTGAAATGTTTGAGGGGGCGGGGGGGTTAGTGGGGCCCGAAAGTAGAGCAAAATAAAACACACAGCGAGAGGAGCCAGAGGAGGGGGCGAAAAATGTCTTTTCATCAGAATTTTAAATGCAAGAAACACACACACACGCACACCCCGAGAGCCGGCCAGGTGTGCGCGTGAGTCGACCGGGGGGGAGAAATTGAAGAAAATATTTTGCTGTTTGCCATCTCGATAGTGTGTGCGTGTGTGTGTGTGTGGCGGCCGAATTATGAATTTCTAAGACAGCCGCGCGGCCCTCCGCCTCCTGGCCCAAAGGACGACCCTGAGCCGACCCCTTGTGCGTGCCACGGATCACGGAGCTCATCAAAAATCGTTAAATGCAAAAGGACGCGCGGACGGTCGGTGGCACTTGTTTGGAAGTCCTTACTCACCTCAGGATTTGTGGGAAATTGAGTTCTTCTTTGGTTTTGCTGGGGGAATTGTTTGCTGCAAAGATTTGAATTATTTGATTTTTGGGGCCAACAACACGAAATTCACATGCTCGCGAAACCGCACACACCCCCGCGTCTATGTGTGTGTGTGTGTGTGTGTGGTACACGGTTTTTATTTTATTTGAATTTCTTTTTTTTTGTTTCACGGAGAAAACGCAACTACCGCGCGGCTGATCAAAACACGTCGATGTCTCTAGCTAAACTGAGGCGAAATTCCACGGCAATGCGCACTTTAAACTGTCCTACGAGGGGCCGAGCGAGGCGCTCGGTTGGCGTTCGTGTGGCGCTCGGTCGGCTCTCGCCGGGGCGGGCGGCTTGGTCATCTTTTATGCTTATGAGCAGTGTTATACGGGCTCAGGCGAAACTGTTATACGGCGAAGCCGCCGCATTGCCATCGGTTTTTGCTCTCTCTCGCTCGCTCTGCCGGGGGGGGGCCGAAAGTAACGGCAACTCAAAACAAGCAAAGCAAAAGGAACGCGAAGAAGAACAAAAATTATGTGCTTTTCTTTTTGTTGTTTGTTTGTTGTCGCCGCCGTTGGGTTCGGCCAGGACGCCCGCCGTGCTCCGCTTTTTGTTTTGGAATTTCAAACGGCGCTCCCCCTCGCTTAATTACATGTTTGGCTGTTTGGCTGATGCAACAACAAATTGCCTGGCAATTAAATTCGATTACTAGAATTACAACTGAATTGCAATTGGCAATTGGCAAGCTTTTTTTTCGCTTCGTAATCGGCGTGAGCAAAAATCGATCGCACGTTACACACACACACACACACGCACACACGGACACATTAACAGACAGAAATTCTGTAATTTTACCGTTGTAATTTTCTAAGTTTTTGGATTTTTTTTGGAAACTTGCAGGGCTAGAATTCCGTCCACTGACGCCAACGACTCGAAACTGAATGCCCACCAGCGGGCCGAATCGACCTCTGCCCACACACACACACGCACACACACACATGGAGATAGCGCGGCACGCAAGAGCGACGGCAGCGCCAATCGGCTTTGGCGGCAGTAACGGCGACAACAACAACAACAGCGGGCATCCGGGATAAAAACACACGAAATTCATATGACAGCTGAAAAAAGCTTTTTGGCGATTTCAGCTGTGTGGCCACCGCCCCCTCGTCCAAGCGCCCACCGCTGCTGCCACCGCAGCGATTAAAATTTATTTTGCGGGCGGGCGGCAGGCCGGCGTATTTCGTATAACAGTTTCGTCCAGCTTTCGGATATTTTAGCTTTCTGGCAATCAAAAGCTGCCGGCGAAACGGCTAAGCCGCTTGGCTAAGTGAATACTTTTGGGCCCATCACAAAGAAGAAGCAGAAGAACAACAAAAGAAATTAACTGCGATAATTGAAATGCGATCGATTATCAGCTGGCTCGCTGGCGATATCGCCAGGATTATCGGGTTCACCGCTGCCTATCGGCGGTTGCTCAACTCCAAAGAAACTTGTTGCGCCGTTGAAATCTCGAGCTTTGAATTTCCCGCTTTGCATACTTTTCAGCAGCGCTTAAAAAACAAACCGGCAGCCGAAGAAGAGGAAGAAAAAGAGTTGCCCCCGATCGATCGATAATCATTCGTTTCGCTGCCTATCGGCGGTTGGTGGGGAAAGCTTTCGCTCAACTCCCTGGAAACTTGTTGCGCCGGTTTGTTGTGCTCAGTCTCCGCTGAATTCTCGAGCCGCTTGGACGCGTAGCCGTAATTTTCACAGGTTGGTGGTCTAGGCGACCTCCGGTCATCCATCTTAGTGCAACTTGTTTTGGATATTTTATGGGGGCGCCTTGTAAACATTTATTTTTAATTTTCCTAAAACGCCATTCGCAAAGATCGTGCCTGAAAATCGGCCCCAAGCAATTCCTGAAATTAAGACAATTTGGGAATTCTTAATAGAATTAATAAGGTTGTAAGTGCGATGACATAAACCCGCCACACCCACTGGAATCTTGGCCAGAATTAGCATAATGACGACATTTGTTTTGAAGGCCTTCGCTGCTTATCAGTTATTTGCCAATTTATAAAATAAACTGAAACCTCCAAAAACAAAGACCTTCAACTTTTCATTGCAGTCGATCCACAAAAACTCTCGCGATGGGCAACCCAATTTGGTTCATTTTCTGGCTTTTGGTCTTCTGGTTCATCTCCTTCTTCGTGGCCTTCTTCTGCGCCGCCTTCTACATTATCCTGTACGCGATCGTCGTCTGCGTGCCCGGACTGTCGGTGAGTTGCCCTCCCAGCCAGATGATGTCATGTGCCGGCCGATAAGGCGGATTTTCTGGGCATTACTCATGGTGGATTTTATCAGCAAATGTGAACGAAATTGAGTTGCTTTCAGGGAATCACGGATATTTTGCTGCAGGGCCTGCAGTTCCCGCACTACTGCGCCAAGGCCATGATGGAGTGCAAGTCGCCGTTCTAAGGAGGCGGCCAGGATTCGTTTGTAATTAAATTAAGATAAATATTTATAACAGATTTTGTATTAAAACTGCAATTAACTAATTTGATTAAGTGGTTCTAATCTACGCGTAACTCGAGTCTAACTGATAACCGACTCAGCGCCGGTGGCTTCCCTCAGCGGGTCACTTGGTGGTGGAGGCAACGGTGGCGTTGCTAATCGACGGCTCGGCTGGCAGGACCCCAGGAGCAATGGTCACCACGCTGGGGGCCAGCTGGCCCGGCTCGCGCTCCCCCAAGGCCCGCAATTCCAGCTCGCCAATCAGCTGCATGACCCGCATTTTGCCCTCGGTGGCCAGCTTGGGCGGCAGCGCCTTGACCGTGGCGCAAATGCTGTCGAAGAAGAGATCGAGGGAGTCCCGGATGACAGGGTTGTGCCCCTGCAGCTGGTAGGACTGCAGTTGCCTGGATGGGTAGGACTGCTGCTGCCGGGGCGACGAGGCGAAAGCGCCGGCTGCTATGGGGGTGATGGTGGCCTTGGAGGTAATCTCTGCTGCGGGGGAGCCCGCGGCGGCGGGGTTTTTTAAAGGCGGCGCTGTCACCTTTTTGATGGTAATTCGGCAGGGCTGGGGCGGAACTGTGGGCTGATACTGGGGCAGGAGCTGGCTGGGGGTGAGCGGGATATTTGGCAGCTCGTTAATCGTCACTTGCAGGGGCAGGTAGTCCAGCATTCCGGAATGTTGCGAGTCCGTTTCGGACACTCTGCGCTTGGAGGTTGGCTCGTAGTCGGCCTCAGTCTCAAGATGGCCAGCCGCAGGTTCTTCGGTTTCTTCTTCCTCTGAGGACTCGCTCTCAGGGGCCGGCAGGAGGCCCTCTTCATCGTCCGCGTACTCCCACTTCATTTCGGGCAGGGCCGCGGCCTCGGTCTTGGGGATCATGAGGCCCTTGCGCTGGGCGTTCTCCGTGTGTTTGATGCTGCCCTCGTGTTTGCCTAGATCAGAGCGTTTGGCGCTCAGGCGGCACTCGCAGACCGTGCAGAACACAAAGTGCAGGTCGGTTTCGTCCGGCAGCAGCCAGGGGTAAATGTTTTGGTATTCCGGTTTGGTTTTGGGTCGCGGGTATTTGAGGAGAGCGCACGGCGTACGTGGTTTGTACTCTGAGCGCAGCGCGTTGCTGGGGTAGGGGACAAGAGTAGTTAAATTGAGCTGTAATCGCAGGTGTACAGATTTACTTACAGTTTTTCCTGAGTTAATTGCAAGTTGGCCATTTCGTTGGCTTTTAAATCCAAAATTCCCAAGAATGTTTGTTTTTTATTTCAAAAAGAAGAAGAAGCAACGCGAAGTCCAGTACACAGCGTATAGTGCAGCCCTCGTAAGTTATCGAGAGCCAGGGCTGCACAAGCCACTAGCCAGCCCTAGGGTAGCCACAAAACATTTACTGTTTCTATGATTTATATAATTATTTTACGTAGAATATCTGCTAGGTTGGCAAAAAGAATTAATTAAAAGAAATTATTTAAAGCATTCACTTATTAACTTGAAGGCGGTTTTTTTCAGACCGAGTTGGCAGCACTACAGCCAAGCCGATTTTTTTTCCCGTATTGACTTACGTTTTGATTCGTGCGTCCTTTTTATCCTTTGATAAGTGATGAAGTAATAAAACGATCAATAAAGCCGAGCTCTCAGGATGGTGGGTGAGTCGCCAACAAAATCACCCTCAGTTAAATCGGAAGTCAACGCCGGCAACGCCATGCGACCCAAGACCCCAGACCAGGATTTCGAAGTTGCGGTAGTCGAAAATTCCGCTAATCTCGAAACAATCGATCTGGTGGACGACGAGGATGCCGGCGACGAGCCCTTCATATCGCCCTTCGAGCCCCAGGTTCTCTGGCGGGAACACTCCTCGCCCCTCCCCGACGACGCCAGCAGTGCCGAGGAAGACACTCCCTCCTACGCCGGAGCAGATCCCATGGGCCTGCTCAAGCGCCTCAGTCGCGGTCCCAACAACACCACCCTAGACGCAGACTCCTCCCAGGCCCAGCGCATGGGCATCAACGAGCGCGCCAACAACTTGATGAAGCGCTGGTCATGGATCCTCCATGCCGACGACGACGGCGACTACGTCTTCTGTCTCTACTGCAACACCTCGATCGCCGGCTTCAAGAAGTCCCGCCACATCAAGCAGCACAACATGTCCCTCTACCACCAGGAGCGCGAGAACAACTACCTGGCCTTCAAGCACAGCGGCGAGTGCCCCATCAACGAGTAAGTCGCACCCAATAATCCGGTTTGGTGAGGATTTTTCTAATGATTTTCTGGCAGCTTCAGCGAGACGAAGTACAAGTTCGGGAGCAATAATTACGTGGCCGCCATGAAGCTGAGGCGCGAGAAGGAAATCGAGCCGCTGATGGAGTTCAACTGGAAGCGCTGGCAGAGCTGGCATCCTTGGCTGCAGCGGGTGTCCTCGGATAGCAGCCTGGGCCTGTGCAAGTACTGCAACCTGCAGATCAACGTGGAGTTCGTCTACAAGCGCAAGCGCCACGAGAACAGCAAGGCCCACAAGGAGGCCAGGCAGCTCTACAATGCCAAGATGTTGGCCCAGGGGATGAGCGCGGACGATGAGGACCCGCTGGACCGCTCGGAAGGCGACGATGTTGACAACTTTATACTGGAGTTCAAGGACGATCCCTCCAAGTTCCTGGAGACCATACCCGACTCCAATCCACTCAAGTGCCGCTGCACCTCCTGCAACATCACCATGTCCTTCAAGAGCTTCAGGCGGCACACCAAATCCAATGGCCACCTCACCGGGTAAGTCGAGGGCAGCGCCAATGAAACTTTGATATGATTATTTTTCTTGTAGGATTTCCGGTTGGAGTCAGTTCTCCGGCCAGCATCCCTGGCTGGTGGCCGACCCCGAGGACGAGTCCATTGCCTACTGCAATGTCTGCGAGAAGCGCTTCATGTACGGCCACTCGATGCTGAAGCGCAGGACCCACGAGACCTCCGGCAAGCACTTGGCCAACCTGGCCGTGCTCAACGGCGAGGCCGAGCCGCAGCCCAACACCACGGCCACCTCGGACATCGATTCGGACGTGAGCAGCGTCCACAACGGGGAGGAGGAGGCCTTCCCCAGCTCCGAGGACGAACAGGAACTAGAGAATTCGTGAGTTCCCTCCACCGCCCACAATCGTCAATTATTTCCAACTTTTCTATCGCCTCCAGCGCCTCGCCGGGCCACGCCAGCTCGCAGGCCACGGCCTTCAGCCCCGAGGACAGCCAGATAAGGAAATGCAAGCCCTGCCGCGTGTCCTTGCCCAACGAGTCCGCCTGGAAGCGCCACATACGCAGCGCCGGCCACGAGGAGGTCATGAAGGATCTCAGGTGGGTTTTTTAAGCCTTAACCAGGCCAAAGCTGATGAATGTTTTCCAGGGAAACGGAACCCCCAGAAGAACCCACGAGTCTCTCCTCCATGAAGGACAAGATCAAAGCCTGGAAGAACCGCTTCCGCTGGATGACTTTCATGCCCGCCGAGCAGCGCCCCAATTACATTTGGTGCAAATTGTGCGCCGTCTCCGTGTTCATTCCCAGCAGCAAGTTCGCCTCGAAGCACCAGAAGAGCCCGCGGCACCTGCGCCTCAAGGCCGAGTTGAGGCGTCTGGCAGCCGCCTCCGCCGCCGTGCCCCTGACCGGCGAGACCAAGAACAAGTTGGCTTTGGCCGAGCTCCAGGCCAAGTACGTTTGGCTGGAGCCTGACGCGGCCGACGAGAATCGCTGCTTCTGCAGGATCTGCGACACTCGGCTGCCCATCAAGCCGTTCTACTTGAGGCAGCACGACGGCTCCCGCAAGCATGCCGACAGCTTGGCCCGGCTGAAGGCCAGCCAGCCGCCGCCAGAGAACGAGGATCCAGAGGAGGAAGCGCAGGACGATGCCAGCGATGAGTTCCCCAGTGGCTAGTGAGTCCAGCGAGCCTGGCAACTTTCAGTGTTTTAATTTCCTGTTTTTTTCCCTGCAGCAGCGAGGAGGAGCCGCCGTCCAAGCGCCAGCGACGGGACGATAAAATGCGGCTGATCCTGAAGGCCATGCGGCACCAGAACGAGCGCAAGGACAAGGACCTGGCCCAGCACATCATCTCCTCCTCGTTTGACATAATCTCGCGGCTGCGCTCGCTGGAGGCCACAGCGCCCAGCACGCCAAGTACTCCCGCGCCCTTGGCCTCTCCCAGTCGCGATTCCATTGCCCTCTTCCTGGAGAGCGTTTCCCAGACGATGAAGGGCCTGCCCGCCGACTTGGCGGCCGAGGGCAAGTCCAAGATCATGCAGATTGTTTGTGATCTGGAGCTGCGGGCCATGCGCCGCTCCAATGGCCCGCCAGCGCCCACAGCAGCGAAGACCATTTTCCTTCGAAACAAACCCCCTTCGGCCTTGCGCAGGCTCACCACTGACACAGCCGTGAATGGCGAAGTGGAAGCGGACACGCCGGCGACCCCCGTTGCCCCGGAACGGGAGGCCGCCTCCGTCATGCGCAGTCCCTCGAGCAATTTGATGCTTGCGCGGCCCAAGGCAAGCATACAGGAGAGGAACAAGCAGCTGCTGCAGGTGCTGAACAGGCCGCAGAAGAGCATCGACGGCGACCAGCTGCGCTGCGTGCCCCTCAAGGACCTGACGGCCAAGCGGCCCTTGCCGGAGCCCGGCCTGCTGGTGAAGTCGCCCGGCAGCAGCTCCAAGTTGATACGCACGTGCAAGTTCATCAAAGGCGGGCCGGGGGCCACGAACGGTCCTTATAATATCACTGTGGTGAGGAGGTCCTCGCCGGGGAATAGCAGGCCGAATTCTGTGGTCTCCACACCGAAACGGCCGCCGCCGACTTGAAGGCGGGGCCGGAGCCTTTTCTATGAGAAATCCGATTCGCAAGAATGTAAAACTTTTTCCATTATTCACTTCACAAGATGTCGGCCAGGGGAGGTCCTTAAGCGTAAACCTAAGCATAAATTTTGAATTTTCATATAAATTGCATCACAAAATCAGTCGGTTGGGCGCTGCTGCGGCTCCGCGGCCGGCAGTCCATTGGCCAGCACAGTTCCCGGCTTCTCGTCGCTGATGATCGTGGACAATTCGATTTCCCTCAGCCCACCCAGCAAACGCCGCGTGGAGTTGTGCATGAAGGCGTTCTCCGGCAGCGCATAAGACGAGGACGAGGCCAGCTCCTGGGAGCTGGAGGCATCCAAAGGACCGACCTTGGTGGACTGTCTTTGTTCGTTGGCCTCGAGGGCCTGGTCGATGGGCACCGAGGAGGCGTGCAGCGGGAACATCAGCTTGACGTCCAGGAAGCCGCACAGCTCCTCGATGCCATCCAGCGACTTCTGCAGCTCCTCGTTGGAGCTCTTGGCCACGTGCTTGCGGACGTTCATTAAATAATTCTGGAGTTTGCTGCGGGCTATCGAAATGATGGTCTGGGCGTTCTTCAGCTCCAGGCGCAGCAGCTCGGGGCTCTGGGGGGGATGAGAGGCTTAAAAAGAAGCTGATGACGGGCGCCGGGTACTCACATTGTTGAGGTAGCCGTCCATGGCCACGCGGTTGGCGTCCCTGAGCTTGGCCAGGGCCGCGGAGTCCGCCGCATTCAGCGACTGCATGTAGGCTATTTGCCGGTCTATGTGGCTGGACTCGGAGTGCGTGCGCGGGCGCCGGGCACTGGCCGTGGTTTCCTTTAGTTTACTGGCAGGCACCGGCGGCGCTTGGTTGTGGCCAAAGGACACGAAAGTGAAAGCGTTCAGGGGACGCTCGAACTCCTTGGGGTTCAGCATGAACAGCGCATGGCGCAGCACCAATCCCACGTCCACGCTGTTGGGGTAGCTCATCAGGCAGGTCAGCGCGGTGGTGTAGTCGCTGAGCAAAACTAGAAACCATTAAAAGTTTAAAAAAGGATTCTCTGAAGGTGGAAAACATAACTCACGCCTCTCGCGTATGTGGATGAGCATGGCCACCAGAATATAGTTGGGCAGGTCGAAGCGGTCGCTGTCCGCGAAGATGGCATCCCAGAGCAGCAGCAGGTCCAGCAGCATGAACTCCCGGCCGAACAGCAGGCGCAGCCAGCGACTAAAAGGATTCAATTTTAGCTTAGACAAGGCAACCATGGACCAACTTACATGCCGAACAAGTGCAGAGGGATCTCCATTTTGAGGAGATAGTGATGCAAATGCTGGTCCTCCTTGGCCAGAATCTTGTCCCGTATAAAGTTCAATTGACTGATAACCTCGACCTCAGTCTGGGGCTCAAAATCGCCACCGTCGGGGGACTGCAAGTCCACAATGAAAACTCCACTGATAAAGCGACTAGAAAACTTACAATGGGCTGCCTTTCTATGTGGCCATCGGCCGTGGGCACCAGGCTGGACACGCGGTAGTACGACTCCACCGAGGACATCAGCCGCGAGAAAATCGAACTGAAAGGGAACGGAAATTAGAAGGATTTTATCTGCTTAATAATAAACTTAAACTCACTAAGTATCCGACTCCAGGTAGGCAGGGTCCAGCACATTTAACAACGTCTCGCTGCCAGGAGCAAAGGAATTAAATTAAAGAGCGAAATTCGGAGGATAGAAAATCGCCTTACTTGATTTCAGTCTTGGCGATTTCCTTGAAGTGGAGCAGCGACTGGTGGTCGCTGTAGAGCACGAATATAATGGGCGCCAGGATCTCATGCATGCCCTGGCGGTAGCACATATAAGGATGCTCGCGGGCATAGAAGAAGAGGATGTTGGTCATGGCATTCTGGATGAGAGCCTTGCGGAAGAAATCCACACCCGGAAAGGTGCGCACCACGTCCTGGCGTATCACAGCGAACAGCTCCTGGTCGCTAAAGTACTGATTCCACACGCTCTTCGTGGACTGCGACAAGGGATCGTCGTCCGGCACCGACAGCTCATGCGGGTTGCGCACGAAGTCCACGCGGAACTTCTCGTATCTGGTGCGCTGCTGCTGGCGCTGGATGTGCCAGGTGTGATGGTCGGCATTGAGGACACGCAGCAGGATGGCCCAGTGGACGCTGCGGAACTTGGACATCTTCAGCTCGCCATGGAAGGCCGACAGACGCAGGGTCTCAGGGTTGTCGTCCAAACTGGCCAGCAGTTGGGTCCATTCTAGTCTGTGGGGAGAGGAGATTTAGTCTGGTGGGCCAGGGGGCGGGGAACTCACCTATAGCGGTCCACAGAGGTCATGGTAATTGGGCTGTTTTCGGCTACTGAGGTTTCTTTTGCCTCGACTCCGCGCACAGTCATTTTGGGTCGCTGGCTGGCCACTAAGTGGAAGTTTTGATCATTTTTCGAAGCGCTCAAAAAATCCCCAATGGTCCGGTTATGGAATTCAATAAACAACCTATCGCTGGGGACTTTACTGCAAAACGAAAACAAAAACTTCCAATTGTTGCTGCTGCGCAGCCAGCGATAAGAATAAGAGATAAGTGCAATGTTGCCAGCCGGCCGATTGCAGTTCCAAGAACCAAAGTTGACTTCACTTCTTTCAACGATACGCATGTTAAATATTGACAAATAAATTAAGCAAATTGTATTTAATTAGGTAAATACTTTAATCAGCGGCTTTAGTTATTGCGGTCAATATTTATCGTTCTTTTTTTAGTTTGCGGTGGGGCGACAACCCTGCTAGAACCCGCGCGCTTAAGAATTTGAATATGAATTCATTACGAAAACAAACATAATTAAAATGCATAACCAACGGCAATTGACATTGGTCAATTAAGCCGACATTACAAGGCCAATTAGCCAGTGCACATTTACAAATCAAACTATTTAAACGGCCATCTGGTGGGCAGTAAAATTCGGTATTGTTTTCCGAAGTTCTTTTTGTTTGTGGCAAAATATTCAGCATCATTTGACGATTTGGCGATGCTCACGCATTTCATTGAAGATCGTGCAATTTGTTTAAATTATGTACATTTGTAATGCCATTTTATTCGCATCGCATCAACAGACTACCGCCTATAATTGAGGTCAATGCGTATCACATGGCCCAAGAAACGCAACAAATTTATTGATGGACAACAACAACAAACCGCTTGGCCTACGGAGATGGCCAGCGAAGCGGTCAAACCAGGAAATGAATAAGAAAACAACAAAACGATCGATCCGCCGTGACTGCGCGGCCGAAACTTTGACCCAAAGTTAAGCCAAAAATTGCACAGCCAACTCTTCTATTTTTCTACCAGTGTGTCTTTGTCTCGGTCAATGCCGTTTTTTGATCTAGTCGCTGGCAATTTTCTAACATTGGCGCTCTTCTCTGGGGCAGTCTTGACTCATGGCCTGAACTTGACCCAAAGACGGGCACGTTAATGGCCCAGTGGCTCCGCCAAATGCCTGGTGGGTGGTAAAATCTCCAGCCCCACCGACCAGCGGAGCGTTGCCGCCACCGGAGGTCGGGCGCCCGTCAGCGGCTGTCAACTGGCATTTCCTCAACTCATCACTCATCGATCTTTATTTGCCTTATGACAAGGCACCCAGATGCATTTTAATGGTCGGCCACACACCGGCTTAGGGCCGTCTGTCCGGTCTGGACAGTTAGCTGACTTTGGCAACGCATCGCGCATACGCCGCATTGGTTTCGTTTTCGATTTCTCGGTCAAAGTCAATGTCAACGCAAATGCCAAAAAAAAAAAAAAACGAATTCGAAATCGAAAAGCGGCGCAGACACCACCGACGCTGGCAGGGCCGGCAAGCGGCGCATTAATTATCATAATCTATCAATGTATCTTGTTATTTTCTTATTTATTTCGTGCAACGCTCAGCAGTCCGTCCAGCCGTCCGTCCAACCGTCCGCCGAGAACCCGTTTGACTGCGCCCCGTGTTACAGTTTCGGAGCGATCTTGGCTCTTTTCTGGTCGTCTTTTAGCTTTTGGAGTGTTTTGCATTTTTGATTTCCTGATTTTCTAATCAGCTGCTCGTAATCGCTTTGCTCTTCGGTGTTCGTATTTCGCGACTTTGGCCTTTTTATCGCTTGAAGTTTGGCCATTAAGATGTTTGAATTTTTTTAAATCTCATCGGCCGCCGTCTCGCCGTCTCCATTACAGTTACATGTGAAGTCCGCAGACGCGGAAGTGCCTATAAGCGGAAGCTATCGAGTCGCTTTGTAAAAATAATGATGGTCTTCAAAATAAAAATTTAAATATTCAGCCGACCGACCGATTTGGTGGGTTCTGATTCTGGGGGGAAACCAGTATTTTTGTGTCTGTCAATGCCGAAAGAAAAGTCCCTCAGGGCCGTCGGGTGGACAGTTCAAAGTGGCGGTCAAAATTTGAATTTTGGAATTTTACGATCGCGTCTTTTGGGTTCCCCGAATTTCTAGCAAGCCTCTTGGGAAATTAGTTGATCAAGTTCTACGTAGATTTTTATTGAATTACTCACTGATCCGGATCGACAGGTTTGGAACAAACACCGCCCCAGGGCCAGGCCGTGACGAACCTCCGAAACCCACCAACTCCGAAGGTCTCCCCACACTGGAGAGATCTAGAAACATAGACGAATCTGGGGATCAGCAAATAGCATATTATGAAATTTTCTTTCATCGATTTATCATCTTGGGCTTGGCCAGGGTCAAGAAGAATTCGCCTCTTGGGCTATGCAAATTTCTGCCTCTCAAACAATAAAGAATCTCCGATCAAAGAAACCACAAACCAATCAATATTCTTATGTATAAGATTATATAATTTTACATATACCAAGAGACCCGGGCAGAGGGGAGCTTAAGGAATTCCAAGGAATCCACTGAGTCTTTAATATAAAAACATCCCACATCCCAAACATAAACCGGTTAAAAGGGACAAGTGGGCGTGGCACTGATAAATCTAAATAATATTTCATTAATGATGACAAAAAAACAGGAAATAAAATAGCAAGAGACAACGGTTCTGAAGGAGGCCCCACTCAAATTACTGTCCTCGCCCAACGTTGCTTAATGATCTGATAAATTCGCTTGCACTTCTCAGACGCCTTGGCGACCGCGTGCATTTGGTCTGTTCTATTTATAGCCCACGTGGCGGATTGGAAGCTTCGAAGGGCAAAAAATGAAGCGAGTTTAGAAAATAAATAAACTGATTAAGCAACGCTAGGCGAGGACAGTAGATCGAATGGTGCCTCCTTCAGGAACGCTGTCTCTTGCTGTTTTATTTCCTTTTTTTCTTACACCATCCATCATTAATTAATTATTATTATCCGTTTAATTTGATGGCACTCCACGGCTTTGGGAAGCGCTTGCATTTGGCCTGTTCTATTTTTAGCCCAACGCCGATGCGCCGTTGCCGCCTTGCGGCGAATTGAAGACAAGACCAAGCGAATTCAGTGCAAGCGGCTCGGGTTGGCGGTAAACGGGCGCAGCTCTTAACGGAGCGACAAAATATAGGGTGCTTCGTGATTTACGTGCATCATAAGCTTAAAAATATATAAAAAATTCAAAATGAAATTGACATTGCCAATCGACTAATCGACATTCATTTGTCCATCTGCAGAATTATCGGTCCGACTGAAAATTTAAGAACCTTATTCTGAGGAACTGGTAAAAGCCACAGATACCAAACTTTGTCCGAAAATGTAGTGTATGTTTAACTAATGCAAGCAAATAATTTTTTTTTGCAATTTCTAACCTGAGACCGTGGGCATGACCAAACAGTAAATCTGTGATAAAACCGCCATTTTTATAGATATTTTATTCAAATTACACAGAATTATGTTAATTGTAGTCATATATCATCGGGTAAAATTATGAAGAGTTAGGATAAATATCTTTGGAGATATTGGCAAAAATAACAAATTTAATGCCTCTTTTTAATACTCTATAACTTTACTTCCAAACGTGCTAGGTTGATCAAAATTGGCAAAAATCTTGGGTTATCTATGGTTTTAATATATCTATAAAAATGTGCTCAATATTTTATATATAACTTACGATTTCGCGTCACTGAATATACCTCTTAAATGACAAAAACTTTAAATCGCCATAACTCCTAAAATCTTTAAAATAGATCAAAAGTTTGTATGGGAATGTTGTTCCTATTAAAAAAACCTTTCGTTTGATACTAAGTACGACTATATCCGTGCAGAAATATAGAAAATCGAAAATTCACGTTTTTTGCCCCAAAAAATGACTTCAGATTGCAAAGCAAAAATTTGCATCTTCAGTGAAATCGAGAGTCGCGCAGAAGTCGCAGGTTCGAACCCTGGGGAAAGCAGTTACAGAAATTGGTAATAAATAAGTTTTTTTTTATGGATAAATAATTATCTATACAATTAGGAGTTTTTTTAAAAGCCTTTTAAATATTTTTATACCCTTCACGTGAACGTGCAAGGGTATAAAAGGTTTTTGGGTTGGTATGAAACGTCGTAGACCCTCCAAAGTTACCTCTATATGGTTAGAATCAAAAAATAAATATATCTAGCCATGTCTGTCTCTCTGTCCACCTGTCCGACTGTCTGTCTCTCCGTATGAACATAAGTATCTCAGAGACTATAAGAGCTAGTGCAACCAAATTTGGGACTTAGACTCATTATCTCTGCAAAAAGATCAAAATAATCTTTTTGTTCCGATGCCACGCCCCCTTTCCGCCCTTATAATTAAAAAGCATTTAACAGCTACAGTTTCGGGAATTTAGTAAATGTTTGTATAGACAAAAGATAGAGAATCTAAATACCTATCGTTTGTGCCCAAAACTTATATAATTAGTTTTATAATCAATGGAGTAAATCGAACTCAAAGTTTAGGGGTGGGGGAAAAAACCGCTAACTCGCCCGATCGAGCGCACAGAAGTGTAAGGGGAGGCAGAGGATGGATAGAGACGTACAGAGAGAGTGAGTTCTGTGTGAGAGAAGGGATAAAATTAATTTACTGGAATATTTCAGTAATACTCAAAGGTTCAGGGTATTTCAGAGTCGGGCAAGCTCGACTGATTTTTCTTTATCGATTGAGCGAAGGGATTTGTTTTGTCGGTTCTCAGAAACTACCTTTGGGTAGAAATATAAGAACAATAAGCGATTGGCGAAGACGGCAGCGTTGACGCAGAGCGCAGAGAATATAGAAGAGTATCGATTGATATCCAAATCAGGTTCCATAGTTTCTCGTCTTGATATCTATAGAATTCTAAGCAGCACGCGTCGGGCCAAGCCGGGCTGGGGATTCGCGAAAAACTCTTCAATCTTATCGATGCCGATCATGATCAAAATATTTTTTGTTAATGGAACCGCTTCGGCCAATCGACCCGTCCCCAAATCCAGCCAAAACTTCAACCAAAAAGAACGCGGAACCACCAACGCCACCGGCCCCGTCTCTGTCACCAAAAACAGCTGCCCGCCCTCCGTCTCCACCCAAAACGATGAATGTATCGCTACGTGATCGATTTGCCAATGCCTGTCCCGCCGGGTGTTCCTGTGGGCCCTCAGGTAGACCAGCAGCCACGCAATTGAGCCCCGCTAATGGATTCGGATTGTACCCAACGCACCTTGGCCCCGGGCCAGAGAAGCCAACGAAAAACTTGTTTACCGACATAAACATTTAATGCAGATTCTAAAATACTTTTATTCATTGCCGGATTGGTGGGGATCGCTGCGGATTGGGGTGTTTCTATTTGGTAGACTTGACCTATTTGACAAGAGACGACATTATGCTTGGCATTGCGGTCTTCCTGTCTCATTACGAGTCTAAATAAAATAAATAAATATTTAATCAAACAATGGAGTGCGTCGTCTGTTTTTCACGCACTTTGATTTTGGGCAATTGCCTTTGGGGATGGCAAAATCTCTGATGAGCATTTCAATTAGCTGCAATTAGTTCGGCTCTGCCGGAGAGCAATGCAAGAGAAATGGAATTACTCATACGCCCGGCTGGCCTCGCTAAGCTTGCAATTACGCAAAAATCAAAAATCACTTCTCATTATTCTCCCCCCAGTTAATTGACTCGATTCAAGAACTCGTAAGGTTCTTCACTTCGCCTTGAGTAATTATAAACCAGCCACGATTCTTCGGTCGCCAGCAGTCTTGCCAGTCATTTGGGAGCCCCAAATCAAGGCCAGTGGCGCTGCCATTTGCATCTGCTTGGGGGAGTCACAGTGGTTAGAAGTCTTTTGGTTCTATAAATAAAGTTTTATGGCCATCAGCATGCCCCTCACGTGCTGGTCGGGCTATAAACCGGCGAATTGTTTCATCCGTAGGCAATTTAGATTGAAGTCAACTGGGCTGGCTGGGGGGAGGGAGAAAGTCCGCAGGCCACTGGGCCAGTGGCTGACCCGACCTTCGGCGGTTGCCACATCACGCGGGCAATTACCGGCGGTTGGACACGACGTCGGGAAAGCCTTCGCCTCTGCCGGCTGACACCTGTTGGCGCGTCGACAGTTTAAGCGACTGCCAGTCAAGAGATTTAGTCGCGGCTTAGCAGGAAAAAGCCATAAAGAAAAACAACAAATCGTAAAGATTACGGGGTGCAAAAATAATGAAACCGCAGAAGAAGCAGACGAAGGTTCCCCCACACACGCGGCTGTAAAAAAACCAAACACGTAATTGCTTTTTGACAGCAACAACGGCCACAAAGTCGCTTGTTTGTCTCCAAAGAACGAGGGACAACCCCAGCGACTTCTTCTGGCCCAAACCGAACAAATATTGAAACGGACTAAACAGCAATTAAAGCCGAAGTTGGCTTAGAACGACCTCAACTTCGGCCTGGAGAGCCTCGAAGTTGGAGCATTTTTAAGTGCTTATGAAATAGAAACTAATTTGCAAACTGCCCGAGTGTCCAAGTGTCTGGCCGGCTGCTACCGGATCGAATGGCCCAAATATTTTCTAGGTTTTCCATCTGCTTACTTATGCAACATAAATTAAGAACATTATATAATTCCGATAACGGGTTTCCGACTCCAATGCGCGACGTGCTCAACTTGACCGATTGTCGGATCTGCTTGACCTGGCCCACAGATCTCGGTCGACCCTGTTGCTTGTGAGTAAGCCGCGTTTCGTGTTTCTTGTGTACGAGATAAGGAATAGTTGGTTGATCGGAAATGTCGGCTCGTGTGAAATAAGCTCGGCTAATTGTTATTGCCTGATAACTCAGAAAAGATCTACGAATTTTAAAATCTCCATTTGCATTTCCGCGAAAATATCTTCCATACTTTATGGGACCAACGATCAAGCCTCGTTTGCCAACCCGACACGCTCGCTTAGGTGGGCACATCTCCCCTCAAGATAAATTTAATTAGACTTTTACTTTCATAACAAATTGCATTATATTCAGATCTAAATTCGGTTCGGCTGACTTCGCAGGGCAAATTTAGTGTACTTCTGGCCGTCGTTTGGGTATGGTAAGTAGCACCCCCACCCCTGATTATTAGCCTAATGGATGCAGGGGGAGTTGGATTGCCTCGCACGCGTCTCCTATTAACCAATAGGAATGCAAATGCGGCCCCGAATTGTAGACCCCCCCCCCCCCACCCCTGAGACGAAAGACTGAAACTGAAACCGAAGCCGAAGCTAAGATCGTCGCAGATCAAGAATTGCCAACGAGCCATAGCCGAGTCGCTTCGTTAGCTTCGGGTCTGCTCGGCTCGCGGGTACACCCTGAAAAAATTGTCTTTAAATTTCGGTTGCTTGGCTTTTTCGACACATTGTTTCCGAGCTGGCTTCGTATAGTCGATACCAAAGCATAAAAGCCGCGCTCTCTGCCCCAAACATCGACAACGGGCGTGTGAATTAATCGACTCGACTAACGGTGGCATAAAAAGCACTGCGATCTCCAGCGAACCCTCAGACGACGTGCAGTCTTCGCGCTTCGTGGACGTGGCGTGTTTGTGAGAACGATAGACCCTCGGTCTGGTTATCCTTGGCGGGATAGCAACGAACTGTTTTTAAGTGAAGTGAAAGCAAATCAAAGAAATCGTTCAATTCGATTCGCGATTTAGTACAGTTGACCAAAGAACTCGAACTCGATAGCTCAGAATAAAGAGCATCTCAAAAATTTAAAACAAACCAAAAACTCAAAACCAATTAAGGTGAGTGCACAAACTCCACGGCCTGGGAAAAATATATAGATAGCGGAAGTCCAATCTTCAAGTAGCTTCTCAAGAACTCTTCATTCTCAAAGCGATCTAGTAGCCCACACGAAGCGATTGAAAAAGCAATCAATTCACTCCGCTGTGATTCATCAGAGACTCCAAACTCGCAGCTTCATTAAGAGCCCGATGGGCCCTCTGACGCGGATTGTCGAAATTCGAAAAAAACCTGTAGCTGCATTAGCTCACGTAGCCCATTATGCTCGGTCGGAAATTATGGATATATTAAGTTCCCCGAAACGATTGGGTGATGTAGGATTTGAATCAGAATAGAAACCGACAGAGGAGGATAGTTTTCAGCTTATTAAACTCCCCCTGCATATAGAATAGTCGGCGGGACGGCAGCCGTTTTAAGAATTCCACCAACGTGCCACTGACTATTTTTTGCGCATGCGCAGCGCGCGCTCAACGAATCGATCAATGGAGACAGTCGAGTCGACTGCTGGGTTCCAATCGCGACGCGTCAGCTGGCTTTTTACAATGTAGGCAGGGATGGAGGAGACGCTTTCTATGACGCCCGGGCTGGCTGGGTTTCCAACGAAGCCATTTCGTATTTTGAGTGAGTAAGCTTAGAATTTATACACGTAGCCTGGGGGGCGGGGAGACGAAACAAAAACCCAGAGACAAAAAGCCGATTGGCTTGTTTAGAGCCCCAAAACTCGTTGCCTGATAATAAGAACCTTGATCTCGGTTCTATGAATATTTGGCTGGCGTTTTCAAGCTATGCAAATGATTCCGCTCAGGATGGTTTGGAGCTGGTGTCGCTGACCATGGCTCGTCACCACCCATCACCAATGGCGGCGCACGCATGTCATTTTCGGTTCGAAAAGAAACCCGTTTGCTCTGGGAGACCGGAGAGACTTTCAGTCTCCTTTATGCCAAAGGTTTGGCAGGCGCATGCGCGTGGCTGTTGCGCAACTTTGATTGTTTGTGGGGGCTTTTTTGTTCTTGGAGACCGAATAGACTGGCTGGTGGGGTACTGAGCGCTTTCTTTATCGACGGTTCCTCGACCCACAGCCTTGATTAAAATATTTTCGGCGGTAATTTCAATGTCAAGGGTTCGACGCGAGGCAACGCGATTGATTTGCATTTTCGATCTGCCTTTCTTTCGTTCGCTGAATCGGTGGTTTTTTCGCCGCTTCTCGACTTGACATTGAACCGAGCCAAGCTTAAAACTCCAAGCAAATGCCTCAGCACGAATAAGAACCCCTGGCCGGGCCGGTCCGGTCTATTCAATAAATAACATGCATGTGTTATGAGGTCAACCGGTTGTTGCTGGCTTTTGTTGCTGTTGTTGCTGTTGTTGTTCTAGAGAAGAGTCCACCTGGCGGCACACGAATCTGTGTAGCATTTAAATGAACCTGTTGCCAATTGCAAGATGCAAGTCGGCCAGTCCGAATGGCCAATGTCAAGTTTCACAGTCACGAATTCGATTGATGACCAATTCCCTACCCCCGCCCTCCCATGATAAGGAAACTAGGCATGAAAGTGTCTTGTAAATTGCCGTTAATTGAGGGCCATAAAATTCGGTGGCTCCGTTCACACGGCGTATGCGTAATGTGCAATGTGTCAATGCTGATGTCATTGAACGGACTAAGATCTGCGATTGGAGTGCGTGACCCGGGCTGACCCCGCTTTGAATGCATTTTCCTTGTGCAGGCTTTCGTTAAATGGTAATCGGCAACCAGCAGCGATCGCTAATCAATTCAATTGGGTCGCATAAATATTCAGAGCATAGAGACTTGCAGTATTTTGGCCCATAGCCCCCGCCGACCAACTTGGGCATACAGAATGAGGAAATACAATTTGATTGCCGGAGTTTCTCGCGCTGCCGATGAGATTGTTTGGATTTCTTTCATTCCGCCACTTCCGGTTCGATTCTTATTGTTTTCGACCACAATAAAAACGATCGCTTAGCCAAGGTCAAGCTGCGCGGCTGCTGTTGCCATAATTAGCCAGGCCAAAATGGCAATCCCCACCAAACGCCCAACACTCAACCGCCCCACCTGCATACCAATGAGAATAGGCCCCCGCTCATTTGCATCCCAGAGCCCCACATAATTGACAACCGCCCGCCGAGATAACAAAGCATCTTGACAGTCCATAAATCAGGAAGCCCGGATGATCCATGGCCTCCCCCCAACCAGCTGACAGTCTGATGTGTTAATGCGCTCGTTAATATGCCGATCTGGTTTTCTTCTGCAGATGGCACCCAACATCATTGGCAGCACCTTCATCCTGGCCGAGACAACAATGGCCGATGCCAACAACAACAAGATGGCAGCCGCCCCTGCCGCCCAAATGAAGCAGAAGCAGCCGCCCCAGCCCTCGGCAGCTGCCAAGAAGGCGGCCGTGCCCAAGCCGGCGGCCCAGGCGGCCGAGAAGGCCACCGAAGAGACGCCCTACGAAATGGAGATTGTCTGGCACAACGTGATGCTTTTCGTGATCCTGCACTCGTCGGCTCTTTACGGTCTCTACTTGATCTTCAAGGAGAGCGCCTACCTGGAGATTCTGCCCTGTAAGTGTAGAAACTTTAGAAGCGGAAGGACCTTACTTACTAGATGTTTTGCTTAGTGTATTTCACCATCTTCCTGGGCGGTCTGGGCATCACGGCCGGCGTGCATCGGCTGTGGTCCCACAAGGCCTACAAAGCCAAGCTGCCGCTGCGCATATTCCTGATGCTGTGCCAGTCGCTGGCCTTCCAGAACTGCATCTGGGAATGGACCCGCGATCATCGTGTGCACCACAAGTTCACCGACACCGATGCCGATCCCCACAACTCGCGCCGCGGCTTCTTCTTCGCCCACATGGGCTGGCTGTGCTGCAAGAAGCATCCCGATGTCACCTCCAAGGGCAAGCAGATCAACATGGCTGACATTGAAGAGGATCCCGTCGTTATGTTCCAGAAGAAGTAAGCCAATGCCCACAACCAAAACTAAACAGCCTTTCTAATTTTCGGGCTCACTTTCCTTTTCAGATACTACTTCTTCATCATGCCAATCTGCTGCTTCGTTTTGCCTATGATGTTCCCATATTTCGTGATGGGCAGCTCCCTGCAGGTGTGCTTCTTCACCTGCTCGATGCTGCGCTACTGCATCTCCTTGCACGGCACCTGGCTGGTGAACAGCGCCGCCCACTTCTTCGGCATGAAGCCCTACGACATCAACGTGAGCGCCGTGAACACCAAGCTCGTGTCGACCATCACCTTCGGTGAGGGCTGGCACAACTACCACCACGTCTTCCCCTGGGACTACAAGGCAGCCGAGCTGGGCACCTACAACTACAACTGGACCACTGGCTTCATCGACCTCATGGCCAAGATTGGTAAGTCAGCTCAGCAATCACGTAAGCCTCTACTAATCCTCGACTTCTTGTTTGTTTAGGACAAGCCTATGACCTGAAATCGGTGTCTCAGGAGATGGTTTATAAGCGAGTGCTGCGCACTGGAGACGGTTCGCATATTGCCGCTTTGCTGGATGCCAACAACAACAATGCCGGGCCAACTTCGGAGATGGTGATGCATTTGGACCACGATCTGGAGGAGAATGCCGTGTGGGGCTGGGACGACAAGGACATCACCGAGGAGGACCGCAAGTCTGCCAATATTGTGAACAACCTGACGGAACGCAAAAACAACTAAGCCGGGCTCTGCCGATCGCTCGATCGTGTCAATCACTTTAAATTGGGACTGCAGTATTTAATTATATTAATTGCCTAACCATCGTCTGTGTACGCCCCCCTCCCTCCCCTTTGGTGTATGTGTTAGGAGTTTTTGCGTACACGCCGACAGCTGATCCCAAAATTGGTAGTTTAATAACCAAACTGGTAGCATTGCCGAATGGAAGGCATTCGAGAAAAAAATATTCGAGATTAGTTAAAGGTTTTTGCATCAAGTCCCCAATCGCCCAACCCAAATACGAATCTATCTTCTCTACAATCTAATCAAGTCAATGTCTACCTTATGTATATCTCTAGATATATGCGGGTATTTGTTTTAGCTTATTGACGCAAGAGGTTCTAGGATTAAGTCTACTGACTAAGGATATTTGTTAGGTGTCGAATATGTTTAACCTGCATGCGGATACCTAAAATCTGTGTGCAGACTGTACATTGTGTTTTTTCGGTTAGGTTCCACCAGGAACGCGCATTAGTGATGTAGGCGCACAAGCTTTCCTCCTATTTTAACTTTAAGCACCTAAAACAAAATAAACAAAAACTTCTACCAAAAAACGACCATATCCTCCGACTTAGTCAATCTTTCAAGATCTCTAATCAGATAAATTTCCTTAACTTTCTATTTTTGCGCCCTGAAGTGGCGCCATCTAGCTTTGAGTCTCGATATAACAGCTTCAACCAATCTCACATAGCTGGCGCCAGCATTTCCTATAAATTCACAACTATTTTTGTGTATTTTCCCCATTGTGTCCCCGGAAGCAAAAGAAAAGTCTTTATTAAAAAGGTTTTGAGTAGCTAAAAGTTTCTTAGAATCTAATGAGACACGGAATTAATGATAACTGCCAGGATAACCGTAACTGATGTGCTGCTCGTCCTGCGAATTCGCCTGGGTGCGAGCCGCATAAAGCAGCGCAGCCATAAAGGCTCCGTTGTTCATCAGCAGCGACAGGACAGTGGCCATTTTCAGGGCCGGCAGCACAAACGGCAGCAGGCTGCTCAGCAGGATTGCCGGCATCACCAGGATCGGTACAGCCATCTGCAGCATGGTCGTCTTGTAGGACTGCTTCTTCTTGCGCTTGCCAATGACCCCACCGCCCAAGCCGCCGCCGTCGCCCCCTGCGGCACCCACAATGCCCTGCTGCTTGGTGTCGCCCTCGAGCTCCGGTTCGTAGGCTTCGACGCTGCCGCTGCTGCTGCTGATGGGTGGCAGGTTCATGAGGTTGCCTGGCGCTTCGCTGGTGTCCCGCCGCCGGGCGCGTCCCATGCGGGTCCTCCCACCTGCCAGAGAATCATTATAACAGATAGCTCAAGAGTTGAGCCCACGGCTTACCCTTTTTCAGGGTGAACTTCAGCTTGTTCTCCTTGCTGGGGACAATGCGGACCATCATGCCGGGCAGGAAGTGGAACTTCAAGTCGCGGTGCTTGAAGAACCGCTGGAAGTTTACCACCAGCCGCTGGTTGAGCTCCTTCTCCGTCAGCCCCTGGAAACTGTCGCCCGTCAGGCTGCCCATTTGCGACTCCTCGCCGAAGAACTGCTCCATGAAGTCCTTGGTGAGGTTGCCCGAGTGCGCGAACTGCTTACGCTCCTCCAGCTTCTTCAGCACGAATAGCTTCGTGCAGCGCAGCATGCTGAACTCCCTTAGGCATTCATACAGCCTCATCGGAATCGATGCCCTAAAGTATGGAACACTATTGGCCGCGGCCGCTCGGGCCATCGCCTGGTTGATGTCCGCGCTAAGCGACTGCAGCGCGCCGCCTCCGCTGGACAGCAGGAGGCAGCAGGCCAGGACATAGCCTGTCATGGTTATGGCGGGCAATCGAGCGGTCATTTTTCGGGAATGGCCACGACTGCACGGCTGCAATAACAGAGCGAAACTGACTGGGCCAGTGAGACGCCAGCCTCCAGCATGCACCATCGACAGGTGAGAATGCTGCCCCTGCCACAGAGCGGCAATTGTAATTGCAACTGGTTTCTCCAGCGGCAGTCGCGGCTCGCTTGCCGCTCAGATTTGGATTACCAGGTCAGCGTGTGGTGAGTGAAAATTTGCCACCAGCCATCTTCCGCCTCCGACAGCCGAATTTATCAATCCTGTAAACAACTTTATCAACAGCCCATTAACAACGCCTCAGCTGCTTATTACACCATCCTTCCCAGGACCATCAGTCAAAATCTGTCCACTTGTCGGCTCCCCAGCAAGTAAGAGTAATAGAAATTTTCATGTAAAGAAATTGGCTAAATCGCCGCAAAGTGGAACAATTCGAGCCGGATTCAATGGCCAGCCAGCCGGCGGGGAGATGGCTCACTAAACGGCCGTCCAATCTGGCCAGCCGCCTCGTTATCAAGTGAGAGTTTATTAGTTTCTCCAAGTGTCTCCATAATGAGGCGATCACTGGCACCCAATGAACAATTATCCAAAGCGCTAGGAGAAACCCGACCAAGGTAATCGATAGCAGAACCAGAAGCCCCCGCCGGACTGACAAGCCCGCCGCCGGCTGACCCATTTGAGAATTGCGCGACTTTCTTCAGCCGGACGAGTGTGTGGGACGTGAGTGTCGGAAGCGCAGTTAAAAGAACCGTAAATCGTGGGTGCCCCGACTGGCATACCGAATGAGGCGGACGGCGAGATTTTCACTTTCCTTCGAATGCATTCAATAAATTAATTTAATAAAGGGCTGAAATAAATAATTTAATCTAAGCTTAAATTATTATTTGGTTACAGCGCCAAGCGGCACTTCTCTGAGGTAAATCTGAAAGGATTCTCCGACAATCCTACCATTCCTTTTCCAACCAAACGGGCTGCTGGGTGTGGGAATGGGAGTAGACCACGGGCACGGGGGCCGGGGCGGCGGCGTAGGCGGTGGCTGCATGCACGGGCAGGGCGCGGGAAAGCATCTGGCCAATGGCCAGGACTAGCAGGATAACACCTACGCCCAGACCCTTCATCGAGACGACTGTGAGGGCAGCCAGCAGCGTGGTGATCACGCCCACCACAAATGCTCCCGGCACCAAGGCGAAGCTGATGCGGCGCAGGAAATGATGGCCAAACGTACGGCTCTCTGCAGGACACAAGAGAGGGGTGAGAGGATTATAGGATTCACTTTGTCATTGATGACTAACCGGTAATGTCAGAGTCATTGGCACTGCTGCTGGCGTTTGTCTGCTGGGACACGGCCACTTCACACGCAATACACGCGAGCACCAGGACGAAGGCGATTTTCTGGACGGCAGCCATTTTTGGGTGTTTGTTTGGTAATCCTTTAAATCCGCTGGGGCGCTGCTTCCGCACTCGCTGACCACTCACTCACAATTGAATACGCTGCCCCCCAGGGCCTGGGCTTTTTATCAGAGCCCCGGCCCTGGCCCTGCTACTTGAAATTCGACGGCCGTGCCCCAAAACAAGCGAATCGTGCCCCATCCGTTTAGTCTTCTGAATATGCATACTGTCGTCGCCGTGGTCAACGTTATTTTCTCTGTGTGGGCCATTTTCGGGTCGGCCCCTGGCTGACCATATTTGTGCGGTCCGCCGTCACCATTGACCATCGCCGCGCGTGTCCATGTTGCAGTGGGTGGAAATTCTTTCACGAAAGGGGCAGCCACCGCCAAACCTTCGCTGTACTCAATTCGCTTTCATTTCTGGCCGTAATGATTTATAATTGTGAGGCGTCGGCCCTGCGGGTTCACTTTCGTTGACGGAAATCATAATTTACTAATTCAATTTGACTAAATTAATTAAGCGTTTTAATCATGTGAAAGTGAGGCAGGCGACCAAAGATGCCAAACGGATTTTCCTTACTCAGAATTTACTTTCTAGTGTGGCCGGCGGTTTCCAAATTGCTCGCATTATCGGCTGTCAAATTGCGCCTACATCTCAATGCCCAAGCTCGATTTATTGCTAATGGATTGCGGTGATCCGATTTGTGGAGCAAGCCAAGCCATCGGCAATTACAGCTAAAAGAAATCAATGAAGCCGATCGACCGATCGATCGATTCATTGCCAGCCTACTCCAGTTATTTTTCACATTCGGACCGACAGATGAACAGACGAGCAGGCGGGCGGACTGGCGGTCTTTGCAATGTTTTGACTAAACGGTCTGCTAGCCAATTTAATTGAAGAGGATTCAGGTCCCCAGAATCGTGGATCTGCGGGAGGGGAAACCGACAGCAGTTGCTAGAATGCTGACCGGTCCAAGTGACACCCGGGCCCGCTCACCGGCTGGTCGGCTTACTGTATTTGTACCCAATTCCAAGCCGAATGCCGGGCCAGTTGGCTTTCTTCGCGAGCATTTTGTTCTGGTGGCGGCGGCGACGGCGGCTCGACTCTCCAGCCGATTGCATCCAGCGGCGAGTGGCGAGTTGATAAAACTGTTGGCGTCTGGCGATCGTGCCACATTTCGTGGCTGGCAAGCGCAGCGACCACACACGCCTCCCAGCAGCGGACCAACCGAAGTGGAAACAATTGGAGCAATCGTGAAATGAGCCAGCAGCAGAGATGAGCCGCATAGTCAGGTTTCTCTTGTTCTACGCCGTATGCATGACGCTGGCCAGGGGTCAGGATGCCACAGAGAAGTCGCCCGCTGAGGCCACTGGCCGCGGCCTGGCCAGCAGCTATGAGCCCAGCGAGAAGCACTCCGGCCTGGAGGGACCACCAACCGGCGTGAAAAAGAACGCCCACATCTTCCTGGGCATCTACAAGAACTACAAGAGCACCTATCTGGGCAACAAGACCACCAGTGAGTACAAAAAGCGGCTGAGGGATCGCGTGAGCGCCTCGTCCCTGGCCCCCCACGAGGCGGGCCAACCAGAAGCCGAAGAGGCAGACTCAACCACCCTGGCCACGCCGCCAGACGAGCACCTGGACGTGCTGGCCCAGGAGCTGAGAAACGAGGCCAATGCCGAGGCTCTGCTAGAGGCCCAGACCGAGACCCCAGGCTATGATGATGACGGGATGGCCGGCGGCAAGAAGCGGCGCAAGCGCAAGCGCAAATATCGGAATCAGGCCAGCCAAGCGGCCGAGCCAGTGACGCTGGCCTCGCTGGATGGAGAGGAGCCACCGTTAGACGGGAACCTGCAGCGCTATCAGGTGGGTCCGGGTCTTAATGTCAGCCTGGACATGGGTAACGACATTGTCCATGTCAAGCTGGACGGTGAGAGTCTCAGGGAAATAATCGGCGCCCGCTGGCTGACGGCCGACAACAGCGAAGAGGGTGAGTAGGCGGCGGGCCTGTGGGCTATTTAAGTTGGCTAAAACGATTTGTATTTAGGCCGCGGCAAGAAGTACGACATGATCACCAAGGTGCTGCCTCTGTTTATACTGCCCTTTCTGATCCAATCGGCCATCGTGCCGTTCCTGGTGACCAAGCTGAAGTTGCTGCTGGTCAAGTCGATTCTCGTGGGCAAGCTGGCCATTTTCCTGCTCATCATTTCGGCCATCAAGAACAGCAACAAGCAGATGCAGTCCTACGAGGTGCCCTCCTATTGGGCCAGTGAGCCGAGCCGGCGGTCCGAGCTGGCGGCCGCGGCCTCCTCGGCGGCCTACAATGGCTACCGCGTGGAGGGCAAGCCCACGGCCTGGATCAGCTAAGAACCCAGAGAGAAAGAGATGATCTTCGATCCGTTTGCTTTATAAGTTCTACTTAATTTTACTCCCTAAGGCACAATAAATTGATGAATCGGTTTCGAGGGGATTGCGGTTCTCTGATTTCCCCCGTCGCTCTTCCCTTCCATCCAGCGGTTCTCCAGCTTTTAGTCTTAAAAGGTTTATTAGTGGCCCCTTAATAAATAACTTAGATAATATTTACAACTTAAGGCAAACAATTGCTGGGCCCAGCCACCGAGCGGCCAGGCGCTCGCCCCGCCACCCCCGGCGGGCTCAGAAGCACCTGTACTGCCGCTCCAGCTGGAAGCAGGTGTCGCATTGGAGCCTGAAGCCCCAGGCCAGCTTGCAGTTGCACCGCCGCTCGTTGCGGACATGCTGCACGCGGACCTTGTAGCCGCACACGCGGCACAGTTGGGAGCAACTCAGCCGCTCCTCGGCGGCGCCTCCGATTTTGGAGCACTGGCGGCCGCGGGTTCCCAACCAACGGCCACTTTCCTCGGGCTGGCAATAGTTGGGCGAGTCTTGCAGGAAGACCAGCGTGTCCAGGGGGATATCCTGCCAAATGATCTTGAGATCGTTGGTTGTGGTGTCCAGCTGGATGGCATCGTCGTACATGCGCAGCAGCTCCTGGGCAATCGCCTCAAAAGGCTTGAGCACGGCCACGCATTGCTCCTCGAGGCATTCTCCTTGAGGGCCGGTCTGCTGGCAGCGGCACTCCTGCTCCAGCGATCCTTTCAAGACGGCAGCCACCACATTATAATTGTGCTTCAGAGCCTGGTCACCGGCCAAATGGTTGATGTGCTGGGCCTCGTACAGCTCCAGAGCCTTGGCCGGCTCATGGGCGCAGGGCTGGTCCTGGGAATTCAAGGAGCAACCGCAGTCAGCGATCAATCCATTGGCGCAGTTCGTGGTCAGCGTATGGACAATGGCGGCCATGGAAATCGCAGCCACGTAGGCATCCTCTCGGTCCGGGGAGCCGGTGGCGCTGTAGCGCACAAAGAAATCATTGGCGGGGCAATTCCAGCGCTGCCATTGGAAGCTCTCCTGGCAGCTCTGCAGGGCCTGCTCCAGTCCGTGGCTGGTGATGCTCTCCCAGCCCAGACGCTCCTTGAACTGGGGGTACTGGAAGTAGTTGACTGTATCCAGCAGGCTGTGGGCGGCGGCCGTGCTGCTGAGGCTCAGCAGGATGTGGAATAAATAAAACATTTCGACGGTGTTGACTGGTGGATGTGATGCGAAGGACTGTGGCTGGCCGGGGCTGGGGGTTTGAATTTATAGCCGAGGGCTGGGTGAGCTGGGCCTGGGAAATTCATGGCGGTGTGGAAAACCGGAACCTTTTTTTCCCTTCCACTTGGGACTTTTGGCAATCCGAGAAACTCCCCGGGCCCTGCGAATAACCCAGTCGATGCAATAGCGGAGCGGCCCAGTTTCAGGACCCCGGACTACCTGGGTTCTCAAGTTTCCCACGCTTAGGCAGGTAGAGCCGAGTTGATCCAGCGGCGCCTGGAAATCTTATGAATGAAGTCTGCCAAAATTTCATTGAGGATTCCGGCTTTCCCGGCCGCACGCAATCAATGCCCCGCGCGAAATGGGCTTACCCCGGACCAGGACCCGCAGCGGGACGCTGGGAGTGGGTAAGCCAATTATATAACAAAACATATGACCATAATGGAAAACTCATTGGGAAATTAATTGCATTTTGTGGTAAGCTGCTGTGAATACCCCGGCCCCAGACCAGGCCGATCCGGCTGGGGAATCCGGACGTGATCGCAGCTTGGATGCTGATATTTCCGACTGGGCGCCGTCGACAAAAGTTAATGCCCGGATTTAAGCCGAATGACCCTAAACAATCAATCCGGGCGGCAGAATACCCACGGGAGGGAAAGGGATCGATGGCTGGCGGGCCGCAGCGGAAGCGAGAAAGGTAGAGGAAAATTTTGCGTGGAAATTTGCTTGTTTGGGTTTTAACACAATGAAAATACCAAATCTCTAATTAGGGCGACTCACGGTGAGCACCGGAAAAGGTTTTTTTACACTCCCAGCCACGTTGACGGCAACGGCGCCTACCCGAGTCCCCGGGTACCTAAGCGCCGGCGGGTAACCCCCGGGTCCTGGGCGCATGTGTAACCAGGTAGGATGCTTAAGGAAAAAAAAGGGAAAAAAACTTTGCTCAATTGGCCACCCACACATGTGGGCGGCGGCAAGGCTGGGAACTTTGGACGCCGGGAGTTTCACAGGCCAGATTGGAAATTCGTGAAGATTTTTCCCCTGACAGATCCTCGGCATTTCAAAGCAGCCAAGGAACCGCCCGTGACCCACCGCCTGTCGTCACTTATCGCTGCCGGGGATGCGGCGGGATTGGGTTATGCCGACGCTGGGCGATTAGATTAGCAATCAGTGGCGGCGACTGCTTATCTCCGCCACGGCCAATTTTGATATATAGAGAGCCACTTAAGGGGAACGGCTAAGGCCTCGTGGTGTCAAGCACCAATTGGGGCCACTTAGTGGCGATTTAGACGCCGATTCAACTGGATTAGCGGAGCGGAAAACTCGCCAAAATGATCATCACGGCGAAAATGGTGTCCATTTGCCTGGGCCTGGCCCTGACGGCTTTCACCGTGGCCACCATTGTCCTGGCCGTGCAGAAGGCCAATCTGAAGGCGGACCTGAAAGACCTCCGGGAGAAGTTGGACATGCTGGAGCAAGGACTCCACACCACCCCCACCACAACGACTGCGGGTTCGCCCGTCAACCCCACGGATCCGGCGGAGACCACCGTAAAGCCGCCGCCCTCGAAAATTGACTACCGCCTGCCCGACGCGCTCACTCCAATCAATTACGATCTGTACTTGCATCCGGACATTGAGAGCGGATTTTTCAAAGGCCAGGAGACCATCACCTTGAAGGTGGAGAAGGCCACCGATGCCATTGTCCTGCATTCGGTGGGCCTGGACATTCTAAGCACTTCAGTGCAGAACTCCGGCAGCCCGACCCTGGCCATCAAAAAGGTGGACTTCGACTTGGAGCTGGAGTTCCTGGTTATCGAACTCACTGAGCCGCTCATAGCCGGACGGGAAATCCGCCTGCACATCTCCTTCGAGGGCAAGATGTCCGGCAAGATCGTGGGGCTCTACAGCTCCTCCTACCTGAAGGCCGACCAGTCCAGGAAGTGGATTGCCACCTCGAAGTTCGAGCCGACATTTGCCCGGCAGGCCTTCCCCTGCTTCGACGAGCCGGCCATGAAGGCCACCTTCGAGATCACCCTGGTGCATCCGAAGGACGGCAACTACCACTCGCTTTCCAACATGGACGTGGCCCACACCAGCAACCAGGGCGAGTTCACCGAGGTCTTCTTCTCGAAGAGCGTGCCCATGAGCACCTACCTGGCCTGCTTTATTGTCTCCGACTTCGACTCGAGGTTCGTGGACATCGACACCAAGGGCATTGGCGAGAAGTTCCAGATGGGCGTCTATGCCACCCCAGAGCAAATTGACAAGGTGGACTTTGCCACCACCGTGGGCAAGGGAGTGCTCGAGTATTACATTGATTATTTCCAAATTGAGTACCCGCTGCCCAAGCTGGACATGGCCGCCATTCCCGACTTCGTGTCCGGGGCCATGGAGCACTGGGGCCTGGTGACCTACCGGGAAACGTCGCTGCTGTACGAGAAGCAGACCAGCTCGACGGTCAACAAGCAGCGCATTGCCAGCGTCATAGCCCACGAGTTTGCCCACATGTGGTTCGGCAATCTGGTGACCATGCAGTGGTGGAACGATCTGTGGCTCAACGAGGGATTCGCCAGCTTTATTGAATACCTCGGCGTGGACTCGGTCTTTCCCGACTGGCATATGGTAAGATTGGACTCGGAATATCTTGGCTGTCGGATGGCTAATGGGAGTTGTTGTTTTTGCGATTCAACAGCGGGATCAGTTCATTGTGAGCACTCTGCATGGAGTGCTTGGCTTGGACGCCACGCTGGGCTCTCATCCCATCATCCAGACGGTGGAAAACCCCGATCAGATCACCGAAATCTTCGACACGATCACCTACTCCAAGGGATCCTCGCTGATACGCATGCTGGAGGACTTCCTGGGCGAGGCCACCTTCCGCGAGGGCGTGACTAATTACCTGAATGAGTACAAGTACAAGAACGCGGTGACCGGCAACTTCCTGGCGGAGATCGACAAGCTCGGCTTGGACTTCAATGTCACCGACATCATGCTCACCTGGACCGTGCAAATGGGGCTTCCCACGGTCAGCGTCTCCAAGGTGTCGGACACGGAATACAAATTAACCCAAAAACGATTCTTGTCCAATCCCAACGACTACAATGTGGAGCACGAACCCTCCGAGTTTAAGTGAGTGAAATGGCCCCAACCGAAAGTAGATTGTATCTTAAATATTTGCCAACTATTTCAGCTACCGCTGGACGATCCCCATCACCTACACGACCAGCGCTCAGTCGACGGTACAGCGGGCCTGGTTCAATTACGACCAAAGCGAAAGTGAGTGATGTCGAGGGCGCTGCGCTGAGTGGGGAAATGCAAATTGATCTTCTCGCTTTCAGTTACGATCACCTTGCCCAGCAGCGTGCAGTGGATCAAATTCAACCACGACCAGGTGGGCTACTACCGCGTGAACTACGAGGAGAAATTGTGGGAGGCCCTGGCCAACCAGTTGGTGGCCAAGCCCAGCGACTTCAGTGCCGGCAATCGGGCCTCTCTGCTCAACGATGCCTTTGCCTTGGCCGATGCCACCCAGCTGCCCTACGAGACGGCCCTGGACATGACCCAGTACCTGGACAAGGAGGACGACTATGTGCCCTGGAGCGTGGCGGCCTCCAAGCTGACCTCCCTCAAGCGCACGCTCTACTACACCAGCAGCTTTGTGCTCTACAAGGACTACGCCACGGCCCTGATCGAGCCGATCTACACTGCGCTGACCTGGACCGTGGGCGAGGATCATTTGAACAAGTAAGTGGGCTGCTGCGAAAATTGAGGAAATTAATTAAATATTGCTTGATTAGCCGCCTGCGTGTGACGGCCTTGAGTGCCGCCTGCTCCCTTGGGCTGGAGTCCTGCTTGACCGAAGTGGGCAAGCAGTTCACCACTTGGCTGGCCAAGCCCACTGAACGCCCCAATCCCGACACCCGCGAGATGATCTACTACTACGGCATGCTGTCTGTGGGCAACCAAGAGATCTGGGAGTCCGTCTGGGATCTCTTTGTGGCGGAGACCGATGCCAGCGAAAAGTCCAAGCTCATGTACGGACTGGCGGCCGTCCAAGTGCCCTGGCTGCTGCAGCGCTACATCAACCTGGCCTGGAACGAGGAGTACGTCCGCGGCCAGGACTACTTCACATGCCTGACCTACATTGCCGGCAATCCCGTGGGCGAGTCTCTAGTCTGGGATCATGTGCGCGAGAACTGGCCAAAGCTGGTTGAACGGTTTGGCCTGAACGAGCGCTACTTGGGCAACCTGATACCCTCGATCACGGCCCGCTTCAATAGCCAAACGAAGCTGGAGGAGATGGAGCAGTTCTTTGCCAAATACCCGGAGGCGGGAGCGGGTACAGCGGCCCGTGTGCGTGCCTTGGAGACGGTGAAGAACAACATCGTTTGGCTGGCCAATAACCTGGACAATGTGGATGCCTGGCTGCAAAAAAGGAAGGCAATTAGCCACAAAAATCAAGCGTAAGGGGAAAGACTGAATTGGTCGATTGGCTGACAAGCAGAAATCGATCCATAAATTCGGGTGAAGCGATAGCTCTTTTGTATTGTAGATTTGTAAATATCATCCAATTGCCATTATAAATGTACGTGTCCGAAAATAAAGATTATGACAACGCGGAAAGTACGCTATATCCTCGTATAAATAATCGATACGCTCCGATTAGAGCCCTCGATAAGATCTGATCACCCCAAAGTCGTGATGTAATGGGTAATTCGCATTCCCCGCGATAACCAACCGATGGCAGTTCGCACCCAAAGAATCGGGCATACTGATTTGCCAGCCAAACCAAACAAATAAAATTCCTTACAAATATTTTCCCCAACTTTAATTGGCGAATAAGTTTTACGATGCGTTTATGGGGCCGATATAAAATTCGGCTGCAATTAATGGAGCCGCGACCAGAGGGCAGTTAGCTCGAATTTATCGACTTTGGGGGAGCTTAGTTAGTGGCCACTGCTGGCATTGAGTGGTCAGACTGACCGGTTATCCTAGAAAGAATAAAAAAAAAGGATCAAAATGTTTCCTCGACAATCAAGGCTTCTATTTTTAGGGGCCCTCATGGCCTTGCTGGCGAATCCTTTAGCTGTCCAAGCGGACGACGTAAGTGGACCGAAAGGGCTTTAAGGGTTTCTTTCCTTACCTTTGCCCAACTTCAGATCGATTATAGATTGCCGAAGGCCATGGTGCCGGAGCATTACGAGCTGTACTTGCACCCCGAACTGGATTCCGGCGAGTTCACCGGCCAGGTGATGATCACCATTGCCGTCAAGGAGTCCACGAGCCAAATCGTCCTGCACAGCCACAAGCTGAACATCACAGCGATTTCTGTGCGCCGAGGAGGCTCAGGACTCGACGTCACCAACTTCTCCTTTGAAGAAGAGCGCGATTTCCTGGTCATCGACTTGGTCAACCCAATTCCCCCAGACATAAGCATTCGGCTGTTTCTCTCCTTCGAGGGCAGGATGACTGATAAGTTGGTGGGACTCTACAGCAGCGTCTATCTCAGCCCCACAGCCGGACAAAGGTGAGATTACAACTTAATTACATTTTTAAGTCCTGCTCAATCTTCGTTTCCATCCAGGACAATTGCCACCAGCCAGTTTGAGCCCACCTACGCCCGCCAGGCTTTTCCCTGCTTCGATGAGCCCGAATTAAAGGCCACGTTCAACATCACCGTGGTCCACCCGAAGTCCCGGCACGCCCTGTCCAACATGAATGAACTCGTGGGTCCCACATCCTCAACCCTTTAGTCCTTTTACTGAACCCTTAACCCCCCACAGATTACCACCGACATGGGGGAATTCACGGAAACTACTTTCTCCAATAGCGTCCGCATGAGCAGCTATCTGGCCTGCATCATCGTCTCCGACTTCGACTCGGACAGCAAAACAGTCGATACCAAAGGCTTGGGCGAGAGCTTCAAAATGCGCGCCTTTGCCACGCCCCATCAGCTCAGTAAGGTGAAGTTCGCCCTGGACTTTGGAGTGGCCGTCACAGAGTACTACATCCAGTACTTTAAAGTCGCCTATCCCTTGCCCAAACTTGACATGGCCGCAGTCCCCGACTTCTCCGCAAACGCCATGGAGAACTGGGGCCTGGTCACCTACCGCGAGACGGCTCTGCTCTTCGATGAGAACTACAGCTCCACTTTCAACAAGCAGTCGATAGCCAGCGTGTTGGCCCACGAAATCACCCACATGTGGTTCGGCAACCTGGTCACCATGAAGTGGTGGAACGACCTCTGGCTCAACGAGGGATTCGCCCGCTACATGCAATACAAGGGCGTCCATGCCGTCCACAAGGACTGGGGAATGGTAAGACATCCTTCACCCCATCTATAGGCATCTATTAAGAGTCCTTCTTGCAGCTCGATCAATTCCAAATCATGGCTCTGCATCCAGTGATGGTCTTCGACTCGAAGCTGTCCTCCCACCCCATCGTGCAGACGGTGCACTCCCCGAACGAAATAGCCGCTCTCTTCGACACAATCAGCTACGAGAAGGGCGGCTCCGTCATCAGGATGCTGGAGAACCTCATCGGCTCCGAGACCTTCGAACAGGCAGTCACCAATTACCTAGAGCGCTTCAAGTTCGGCAATGCAGTCACCGACGACTTCCTCACCGAGGTGGCTGCTCTCGTCACAGACTTTGATGTCAAGCTGCTCATGCGCACCTGGACCGAGCAGATGGGCTATCCAGTGCTCAACGTGAAGCGCACCAGTGACCAAGGCTTCACTGTCACCCAGAATCGCTTCCTCTCCAACAAAGCCAGCTACGAGGAGGCCCCCAAGGACTCCGAGTTCGGTTACAAATGGACAGTTCCCATCACTTACTTCCTGGACAAGGATGGAGATGAGAAAGTGAGCTCTCTCCTTTATCTCCACACCCAAGACGCGGTGGGCATTGCAGTTCCCTCGGATGTGAAGTGGCTGAAGCTGAACGTCCACCAGATGGGATACTACCGAGTGAACTACGAAGAGAGCCTTTGGATGGACCTAATCAAGGAATTAAAGGAAGATGTGGAGAAGTTTGCTACTTCGGACCGCGCCCATCTGCTCAACGACGCTTTTGCCTTGGCCGACGCCGCCCAACTGTCCTACCGAGTGCCCCTGGAAATGACTGCCTACCTGGCCAAGGAGCTGGAGTTCGTGCCCTGGTACGTGGCTGCCCAGAAGTTCGTGGAGTTGCAGCGCAGTCTCATGTTCACCGACGGATACGTGGCCTTCTTGGAATACGCACAGACGCTCATCAAGCCCGCCTACTCCGCCGTGGGCTGGACCGTTGACGCCGATAATCATCTCAGAAAGTAAGTGGGACTTCCCGTATTTTCTTCCCTGACTAATTTTCTTTCTGACTTTTGATAGTCGCCTCCGCGTGTCGATCTTGAGCGCGGCCTGTGCCTTGGGTCTTCCCGACTGCCTGGATGAGGCGGCAAAGAGATTGACTGAATATTTAAAGGATCCCACGGTGGCCAAGAAGCCGTCTCCGGATCTGCGAGAGACGGTTTATTACTACGGCATCCAGCAGTCCAGGAGTGAGTCGGAGTGGGAACAGCTCTTGGAGCTCTTCAAGAAGGAGCAGGACGCCAGCGAGAAGCTGAAGCTGATGTACGGCCTTTCGGCTGTTCAGGATCCTCAGATTCTCTACCAGTTGTTGGAGTTGGCCAATGACGAGAGCATCATTCGCTCGCAGGACTACTTTACGTGCATAAATAACATTGCAGCCAATCCGGTAGGAGAGCCTTTGGTCTGGGACTACTACCGAGAGCACTGGGTGGAATTGTCGAGCCGGTTTGGCCTGAACGATCGGTACTTCGGGCGCCTGATTTCCTCGATTACCAAGAACTTTGCCAGTGAAGTTAAGCTTGAGGAAATGGAGAAGTTCTACGCGAAACACCCGGAGTCTGGAGTGGGTGCCCTGCTCCGCGAACAGGCCCTGGAGAATATTAAGTTCAACATTCAATGGCTGGAACAAAATAGCAAGGACATTGCCAGCTGGCTCGATGGCACAGCCTCGCCTTTGTAAGCGTCGGGAGATTAAAAAATAGAATAACCCGATTAGCAATGCCTTAAATCTTTCTTTTTGCTAGCTGATGGGAAATGGGATTTCACAATGGGCAGGAATTGACTCAATCTAATCAAATTGGTAGTGCTCGCCGTAATGAAACTTATGGATTAGACGGTGAGAATGAAATTTATGCGCTTTAGCCATCGGATGGCAAAGTTCAAGAGCCCCGCTTTCCAAAATCAAAACCCGCTTTCACTGTCACCCACCAATGTGTCCGCGATTGTGGCGAACTCTTACTGAATCATTTAATACGTTTATTAGTCGTAATCGACATGAATTATGGCCAGGCCGCCTTATCGCCGATATCGAGTATTCGGCCAGAAGAGTTTTGGCCCCGGCCTAAGTCAGTTTGTGGCCGTCGCTGGCGTTGAACGGACACGAACGCCTCGCTGGTTTCAAGAGAATTCTAAAGATTCATTGGGTTACAATGGCCAATCGCTTTTTTAGGCTAGCATGCTGGGCCTTAGTTGTCTGCTCGGCGTCTTCTGGATCTGTCAATGCTGACGAAGCCGTAAGTAAAGTCGGTCTAATTTTAAGCACCCACTTCAAATGGAACTCTTATTCCAAACAGATGGACTACAGGTTACCCAGGGCTTTGGAGCCAAAGCACTACGATTTGTACTGGCACCCCGAGCTTAACACCGGCGAGTTCACGGGCCAGGTGGCCATCAAAATCGCCGTGAAGTCAGCCACCAAGCAGATCGTCCTGCACAGCCACAAGTTGGTCATAACTTCGGTGTCCGTGCAGAACGAAGACGCCGGCCTCGCCTCCGGTTTGGAAATGGACAAATACCAATTCGACGAGCCGCGCGAGTTCCTCATCATCGACATGGCCAACGAACTCCCCGCTGACCAAAATATAGTCGTCTTCCTCTCCTTCGAGGGCAAAATGAAAGACAAACTCGTTGGACTCTACAGCAGCACCTACTTGACTCCGTCGAGCGCTCAGAGGTGAGTTAATTGAGGCGCTCCCGAAAGTATGCTACGAAGAAATGTTTGAATGCATTCACAGAACGATTGCAACCACAAAGTTTGAGCCGACCTACGCCCGCCAAGCCTTTCCCTGCTTTGACGAGCCGGACATGAAGGCCACCTACACGATCACAGTGGCCCATCCGACCTCCAGCCACGCGCTTTCCAACATGGACGAGAAGGTGAGCTCAGAAGTCACTGGCAGCTCCATTTGATTATTTCTGAGTTGAATTTTGAACTCATTTAGGACACTGTGCTGCTGGGCGAGAACATGGAGACGACCTTCACCACCAGCGTCCCTATGAGCAGCTATTTAGCCTGCATCATCGTCTCCGACTTCGACTCAAAGCGCAAAACAGTCGATACCAAAGGCTTGGGCGAAAGCTTCACAATGCGCGCCTTTGCCACGCCCCATCAGCTCAGCAAAGTGACCTTCGCCTTGGACTTTGGAGTGGCCGTCACAGAGTACTACATTCAGTACTTTAAGGTCGCCTATCCCCTGCCCAAGCTGGACATGGCAGCCATTCCGGACTTTGCCTCCAATGCTATGGAACACTGGGGCCTGGTCACCTACCGCGAGACGGCTCTGCTCTTCGATGAGAACTACAGCTCCACTTTCAATAAGCAGTCGATAGCCAGCGTCCTGGCCCACGAAATCACCCACATGTGGTTCGGCAACCTGGTCACCATGAAGTGGTGGAACGACCTCTGGCTCAACGAGGGATTCGCCCGCTACATGCAATACAAGGGCGTCCATGCCGTCCACAAGGACTGGGGAATGGTAAGACATCCTTCACCCCATCTATAGGCATCTATTAAGAGTCCTTCTTGCAGCTCGATCAATTCCAAATCATGGCTCTGCATCCAGTGATGGTCTTCGACTCGAAGCTGTCCTCCCACCCCATCGTGCAGACGGTGCACTCCCCGAACGAAATAGCCGCTCTCTTCGACACAATCAGCTACGAGAAGGGCGGCTCCGTCATCAGGATGCTGGAGAACCTCATCGGCTCCGAGACCTTCGAACAGGCAGTCACCAATTACCTAGAGCGCTTCAAGTTCGGCAATGCAGTCACCGACGACTTCCTCACCGAGGTGGCTGCTCTCGTCACAGACTTTGATGTCAAGCTGCTCATGCGCACCTGGACCGAGCAGATGGGCTATCCAGTGCTCAACGTGAAGCGCACCAGTGACCAAGGCTTCACTGTCACCCAGAATCGCTTCCTCTCCAACAAAGCCAGCTACGAGGAGGCCCCCAAGGACTCCGAGTTCGGTTACAAATGGACAGTTCCCATCACTTACTTCCTGGACAAGGATGGAGATGAGAAAGTGAGCTCTCTCCTTTATCTCCACACCCAAGACGCGGTGGGCATTGCAGTTCCCTCGGATGTGAAGTGGCTGAAGCTGAACGTCCACCAGATGGGATACTACCGAGTGAACTACGAAGAGAGCCTTTGGATGGACCTAATCAAGGAATTAAAGGAAGATGTGGAGAAGTTTGCTACTTCGGACCGCGCCCATCTGCTCAACGACGCTTTTGCCTTGGCCGACGCCGCCCAACTGTCCTACCGAGTGCCCCTGGAAATGACTGCCTACCTGGCCAAGGAGCTGGAGTTCGTGCCCTGGTACGTGGCTGCCCAGAAGTTCGTGGAGTTGCAGCGCAGTCTCATGTTCACCGACGGATACGTTTCATTCCTGGAATACGCACAGACGCTCATCAAGCCCGCCTACTCCGCCGTGGGCTGGACCGTTGACGCCGACAATCATCTGAAAAAGTAAGAGGATCTTTTCGTAAATATTTTCCTGCCTAACAATCTATTTCTGATAGTCGCCTCCGCGTGTCGATCCTGAGCACGGCCTGCGCCTTGGGACTCCCAGATTGCCTGAATGAGGCGACAAAGAGATTGACTGAATATCTGAAGGATCCCACGGTGGCAAAGAAGCCGTCTCCGGATCTGAGGGAGACGGTTTATTACTACGGAATCCAGCAGTCCAGGAGCGAGTCGGAGTGGGAGCAGCTCCTGGAGCTCTTCAAGAAGGAGCAGGACGCCAGCGAGAAGCTGAAGCTGATGTACGGCCTTTCGGCTGTGCAGGATCCCCAGATCTTGTTCAGATTCCTGGAATTGGCCAACGACGAGAGCATCATTCGCTCGCAGGACTACTTTACTTGCATAAACAATATTGCAGCCAATCCGGTGGGCGAACCAGTGGTCTGGGAGTACTACCGGGAGAAGTGGGAGGATTTGGTGAAGCGCTTTGGAATTACAGATCGTTATTTGGGCCGCCTGATCGCCTCGATTACGAAGAACTTTGCAAGTGAAGTGAAACTGGAAGAGGTTCAGAAATTCTATGCCAAGTATCCCGAGGCAGGGGCAGGAGCCTCGCCCAGGCAACAGGCTGTGGAGACCATCAAGTACAACATCCAGTGGCTGCAGGAGAATAGCGCCGAGATTGCCAAGTGGCTGGAAGGCTCGAAGAAGATACTTTGAACTTGACCAGTAAAATAGAGAAAACAAAAAAACCCACTGCGATTGGGGATTGTAAATTTCTATGGTAGCCAATCGAAGTTGCATAATTAAAGATTCCCTGGTGGTCAATAAAGAAACCGAATATTTATCCATAAAAATCGAGAACTGCATTTACAACCTCCGGGGATCGTATACGTTATCTTGGAAAATCGGATAAGATTGAGGAAACATTTAAGGAATTTATCGAAGCTCCTATAAAGTCGATAAAAAACCCTGTTGGCTGGTAGGGAACGCAAACCATAAAGGCATAAATTTCCATGAGCCATAACAGCCTGACTTTTAGGGTATTTTCACGCCTGCGTGGGCAATAAAGATCAGGCCGATATCGGGCGGTAATCTGTTTATCGAGTTGAAATTGTTTGGTCAAAATCGCGGCCAACAGTCAGTCGACAAGTTGGCTTGGAAGGCGAAAGAAGCGCTTCCTACGGCAACACAGCAAAAGGACCTCAATCGAAAATGGTGGCCTGTGAGTTAAGGAACCTAATAAAAGACTGGATCTTCGGCTAACTCGATATCCGTCTTCCAGGGCTAACGGCAAAGGTGGTGGCCATTTGTTTGGGCCTCACCACCACGGCCTTCATCGTTGCCACCATTGTGCTGGCCGTGGAGAACACAGAACTGAAGAACGACCTGCAGGATGCCCGCGATAAATTGGACATGATCGGCACTTCCGCGCCCACCACGCCCACCACACGCACTACCCCCGGAGTGACCAACCCAGGAGGAGGAGAAACCACCCCAGGAGGAGGAGTAACCACTCCAGGAGGAGGCGGCAGCACTCAAGCAGGTGAAACACCCAAGCCCACCACTCCCAGCCCGGCAACGCCAGCAGAACCCACGCCCATCCTACCCACCCTGCCTCCTGGCCTGCCTGATCCGGAAGAGGTAAGAACCTGGCGGCTTGGCCACCAATTTAGCTGTTATCATAAACGATTAGGAGGGGGCTGATTCAGGGGCTTATCAATTTCCATTTCGGGCAGGGAAAGAAACTTTTTGGGTGCTACCACAGTAGCCAGGCCAGTCAACGGTAGCCGGCTGTCTTAATCAGTCGCAGAGCGAAGGAAATGGGAAAGCTTAAGGAAAAAATCAAGGGTGAGTCGTGGCAGGAAACTGCTTGCAAGACTCAAACAGCTCAATTTGTCTGCCATTAGAAAAAGTCACCGCCGAGCATGTGGCGATTTTCTTCGGACTGCTGTCCACCTGCCTGATTGTGGGACTCGTCCTGGTGGTGGTGCACAGGGACAATCTGTGGCTCGAGCTGGCCGAGGCCAAGCAGAAGCTGGACGTCCTCGAGGACTACATACAAATGAACGTGTTGACCGAGATCAAAGGCTTCCAGCCCATCCGACAGGACTTGTGATTCTCCTTCAAACTGAAATAAAAGCGATTCGTTGAATTTACGATCCCCGCAGTCCGATCAAAGCGGTCTAGTTTTTATGGTAGTGGCCAGTTTATAAGGCCGCTTTGATAAAAACCCGACGGCGGCCAGTTCGCTTATCGTTGCGGCTTTCGGTGAATAGTAGCGCATTGGATATTTGTTTATTTTTTATGGTTCGGAGTAGAATTACGGGCACCGCAATTGAAGGCCAGACGATAAGCGCCCTTTGTTTCAGGTGAAATGGCGACTGCCCGGCGAAATTCGCCCGATCATCTATCGCATCTACATGCACCCCAACATCACCACCGGCGAGTGCGAGGGATCCGTCTCCATCCAGGTCCAGGCCTCAGCGCCCACCAACCTGATCGTGCTGCACGCCAAGGGCCTCGACATCCACAGCATCAGCATCCTCAACATGATGGCCCGCATGCGCATTGCCATCAAGCAGTTCTACCTGGACGACACCCACGAGTTCCTCATGATCGAACTGAAGGAGGTCCTAATCGAAAGTCGACCCTACACAGTGTCCATTTCATTCAACTGCAACCTGGACAGCCTCTTGGGCGCCTATCGCACTTCCTACCTCACCGAAGACGGCAAAGAGAGGTGAGTCTGAGCGGCTGAGAGCAGAAAGCTTTCGAGTGAAGCTTCGACCGCGGTGATCGCGCCGCTGGGTTGGCAGTCGTAAGTCAAAAGCCAAGCGCGGCAGTCGTCGGTGTGGAAGCCGCGGAGAGTGAAATTCTGAGCGGCGCGGTTTGTGCTCTGTGTGATTCTGGGCGAGTGTGGCAGCCAGCAGTTTGGGCATAAGTAATAAGCAGTTGATGGGATCGATTGGTGGAGAAATTCGGGAAAAAAAAGCGCACATTTAATCGCAGTGATTTGTCAAGACTCGCGGACCGAACGCGGCGAACTGTAAATCAGAAGATCTGGGCAAAGAGCAAGAGGCGACAATAAATTGCCCGGTGTCATTAAGGCGGACAATCAAAATGTGTGAAAAAAGAAAAAAAATAGCCCAAGTGATATAGTAAAAATCAAAAATACGCTCGAGAATCACAAGAACCGTTGATCTGCCAGGGGACTTTTGTTGTTATTATGAAGCCACGTTATGGATCATTGCGGTTTCTCCTCCTCCTCCAATTTAGCGCCACTCGGGCGCGAATTCTGACTGACTGTCTGACTTTTCGGGCGACTATAAATTACCATCCATTGAAATTGAAGCGCATTTTTGACACAACACAACAATAAGGCCTCCGCGATCACTCAGAACTGCGGCACACAAAACAGGTTGCAACTGCGCATGCGTCGCTGCCGCCGCCGCCGGCTCGGCAACGGCAAACTGGCTCTTCAGCTGTGTGTGTGTGAGTGTGTGTGTGGCTCACATGCATAGTTCACTTGCCGCGCAAGTTCTTGGCCTTAAATCGGCCAATAGCCACGACATGACAGCGACTCGTTTGGCTGCCAAGACTGCGCGGCTGCGGGGCCCCAAACAGAAATGTCCCGGGTCCGGTCGGCGGAGAGGAATTACTTTCTTCTTTCAGAGGCCCACATAAATGGGTCGACGACGTTCGAGTTCGAATCGGTGTAGGTTTTGGGCAGGGCCCGGGTTCTGTCGATTCTTGAAAGCCAAAACTTGGTTAATTGGCTAGCAGATTTCTATTTCGGTTGTGGGAAAGAACTTAATTTCGCTCGGCCATTAAATTGCCAATTATTTTTTTGCCCATTAAGAAAAGTCAATGGGCCAAACTTAATGGATTCATGGTTATGCAATTCGTCATTAAATTTGCACTTGTTGGCCGCTTGAAAGCAGTCCAATTTCCCAACGCCAGGGCGATCACGTAGTCCAAATTTCAGCGTCCCCCCAAAAACTTCGATTACGCTGAAGTTTCTGGACTCCGCGCGTAGAATACTTAACCAGTCGGAGTCACCCTGTCAAATTTATTGTGAAAGTTATGACCTTAAAAAGTCAACGGACGTGTTTCAATTTGAATTTGTTAATTTCAATCATTTCCAAGCCGTCCAGACGACAAACAAACAGCAAACGCGGCTTCAATTTCGATTTGGGGCAAGTGCATTCAACTTGGCCGCTGCTCATTCTCATTCTCATCGGCATCACTTACCGTTAAGCAGTGACATATTATCGAAGCCCACGCATCACGAACCCCACATACTCTTTTCTTTGATAAATCTCTTATCTATTTTCAATCAAATTTGAAAGTTTTCGGCCACGTGTGGCGCGCCCCAGACAGCGTCTGCCCCGAGCTGATTAGTCCCGGCGATTAGAGTAGAAACGCCTTTCTATCTGCCGCCGGCCTAAGCTTCTTACGAGCCCATGAACCCCGGCCCAGAGCAGCTTCCGCAGGGTAGACGACTCCATGAGTCACTGCGAATTATGCGCAGAGAGACTTGGATAGTTTCTGCAGTTATGTGGGCTCCATTGTATGCAGCCTCCGGCTGGTGGTGGTGGGCTTGATTGCAAGGTGTAGTCATGCAATGAGGAGCTTAATTGAGTTAACATCGGCGGCTGGGGGGACTGATTGCATCATCGGCTGGGTCGAGGTGTCGCGGCGGGCAATTAGCCCACGATATGGAATTATGGGTGCCGTTTCCGCAAGAACCAGCGAGGATGAGACTCCGCCGATAAGCTAGAGCCATTGAGATCCAGTGAATTCATTTCAATTGCAAATTCGAGGAGACCGCAGTTTTTTCCCAAGCCATAAAACCGACAGCGGGCGATTTGTGCAACCGCGAGGCTGCCATAAATTGGCCACAAAAAGGCAACAACCTTCGCCATCAGTCAATCGCACACCACAGGCACAACCACCGACGCCTTGTAGAAAGCGATCGGCCAGCCGGCCTCGCCGTCTTGGCCGGGCTATCACTGCAGCAGGCCTGGAAATTTGTAAGCCGTCTTGTGGTCCGCCAATTACATAGTCGGGCCAACTTTATAGCGGCGGCGGTGAGGGGGTGATTGATCGATTCACATAACGACAAATCCAGTGCAATCTGACCGAAAGGAATACCAAGAGCGGCTCGAATGTTGGGCAAATAAACTTTTATTTGTTTGCGCGACTGGGGATCGATGGCTCTTTTTGTAATTTGGTCCGTTTACGGCCACTCGAATTACACGCAGCGTCTGATGACAAAATCCCCCTATATTAATAATGCTTTCAAAATAACGCTGGCGACAACGGATAATTAAGATAAACTGAGCGCAAGCCGTTTGGGGAGCTGGGCAGTTCGGTGGGGTTGGTTTTCGAGCGGATTTAATTAAGAAAGTGTCCACATTGGTTCTTATTTTAAAGTCAGAGACTGTAGCTTGGCAAGCAATTTAGGTTTATCAAGAAGATAATCTCGTTTGGACTCTCGGACAGTCGGAGCGACGGAGAACTGAGCAGCATGTATGCGACCAAAAATGTGCGCCCACGCAGCAGCCTATCGACAGATGACAACCACCGCATCAAGGACACTACGCGAACTCACAAGGGGCCAAGCAACACGTTGCTTACTTTGATAGCCTTTTGTGTGTTCCTGCTGGTCCTTTGTGCCTTCCTGCTGGGCGCGCTCGTCTATGTGGGCAAGAATATAGCCGATGAGCATCACAAGCAGCAGCTTAATGGAAGCCTGGCTGACTTTAATGCCACCGTGCACACAATGTTCTTCGATCGCCAGCAGCTCTTGTCCACAAAGCCCATACTAAGCGTTAATCAAGGTTTGTTTTTCCCTCCCATAAATTTAAAAACATTTTAATAGCGCCACCTAGCCGTCACGTACAAATTCAAAAGTCCGATCAAATGGCGCTTCCGATCAGTTTATATCGATACTTTCTAGCCCGACGGGCTAAATTATTATTTAAAATTCCCTCTGCAATACGCACATTAAAACTGCAACACCTGGAATTTTTTTGTTGCTTGCCAAAGCGGCATTTGTTCAAATTTCTTGTTTATTTTTAAAGACCCAACGAAAATACGACAACTCTAGCAGTTACTCTGTTGTCGATAGAACTAAAACTATCGATTGAAAATTTGTACAATCACGATTTTAATCAAATCACCGGTATTATTAATTAGACAACATCGGGCAGACCACAAGAACAACCAACCCAAAGCCAACCCGCAAAGCAATGGCCACCGTAGCGCCCGCCATCAAGGCAGCCAGCAAGGTTCTGCAAAATCTCAGCTACCGCCTTCCCAAAGAAATCAAACCCAACAGATACAAACTCCACTTGCATCCCGATATCGTCAAGAAATCCTTTACGGGCAATATAACCATTAACCTGCAAGTTCTGGAACCCATCTCCTACATACCTGTCCACATTAAGCAGATGAATGTGAGCAGCGGACGCCTCGAGCGCCTGGACGACTCCGGCGCTCCCCTGCAAGAAATCAAACCAAAGCTGACCTTCGATTACCCAGACTTCGAGTACTGGGTGACGGAGTTTGAGAACCCCCTGGAGACGGGCAACTACTCACTGAACCTAGACTTTAATGGCTCGCTAGCTGGTCGCATTACCGGATTGTATCAGAGCTCCTACTTGGACACGCTGAAAAACCGCACCAGGTAGCAGCGGCTCAAATTCTCTCCCACCCAAGCCTAACCGACTGCATGCACTTAACTAACCCAAACCAATTTAATTTGCTTTATTTAGTCCATCTAATCAACGCGGTTTCTCCTCCCGACAGATGGATTGCCACCACCAAGTTCGAGCCCACCTACGCCCGCCTGGCCTTCCCCTGCTTCGACGAGCCGCACCTGAAGGCCGAGTTCATTTTGACCATTGTCAGGCCCTCTGGAGACGACTATCATGTGGTGTCCAACATGCCGGTGAGCTCTGAGGAAGTCAACGGCGATTTGACCGAAGTAACCTTCGAGCAATCCGTGCCCATGAGCACTTATCTGGTGGCCTTTATGGTCTCCGACTTTGCCTACACGGAGAAGAAGCTCGAGGACCACAACATCAATATTCGGGTCTATGCCACGCCCGCCCAGGTGGAGAAGACCCAGTACGCCCTGGACATGGCAGTCGGCATCACCGATTACTACATTGACTACTTCAATGTGACCTATCCGCTGCCCAAGTTGGACCTGGCCGCCATTCCCGACTTTGTGTCCGGCGCCATGGAAAACTGGGGCCTGGTTACGTTCCGCGAGACGGCCTTGCTGTACGACAAGGCCATCAGCTCGGCCGCCAACAAGAAGCGCGTGGCCGTTGTCATTGCCCACGAGCTGGCCCATCAATGGTTCGGAAATCTGGTGACCATGAACTGGTGGGACGATCTCTGGCTGAACGAAGGCTTTGCCTCCTTCATTGAATACAAAGGAACTACCCACATGGAGAAGGACTGGGATATGGTGAGTTTCATGCTCCCAAACTTCATTGCACAGTAATTTGTATATTTTTCTTTCCTAGAACAATCAATTCGTGATTGATGAGCTGCAGCCGGTGATGAAGATTGACGCCACTCTGGCCTCGCATCCCATTGTTAAGTTCATTGAGAGCCCCGCCCAAATCACTGAATACTTCGACACCATCACCTACTCCAAGGGCGCCTCGCTGGTCCGCATGCTGGAGGACCTTGTGGGCGAGGCCAGTTTCAAGAACGCCACCACTCGCTACCTGAAGAACCACTTCTACAGGACGGCCACCACCGACGACTACTTAACCGCCATCGAAGAGGAGGAAGGTCTCGACTTTGATGTCAAGTAAATGGCTCCCTAAATTTGGCGGTTCAAGCATTAAACTTCCCTCTCTCCACAGGCAATTGATGCAGTCGTGGACCGAGCAAATGGGCCTGCCGGTGGTGCAGGTTGAGAAGACGGGCAACTCCATTAAGCTGACGCAAAAGCGCTTCCTGGCCAACAAGGACGACTATGACAGAAAGGCCGAACCCTCAGCATTTAAGTAAGTGAAAATATGTTCTTCACAGAAAGTCCTTAATTGAATTTGCTTTTCAGCTATCGGTGGTCCATTCCCATCACTTATACGACCAGCGAGTCTGAGGTGGTTCAGCGCTCGATCTTCAGCCACAACGACAACGAGCACACCATCACCCTGCCCGGCGAGGTGGCCTGGATCAAATTCAACAAGAACCAAGTGGGCTACTATCGCGTGAACTACCCGCACGACATGTGGACCGCCCTGACCAAGGCCCTGAAGGAAACTCGCGGCTCCTTCAGCACCGCCGACCGCGCCCATCTTCTGAACGATGCCATCACTTTGTCGGATGCCGCCCAGTTGGAGTACAAATACGCCCTCGACTTGAGCACTTATCTGGAGGTGGAGATGGACTATGTGCCCTGGTCTGTGGGTGTTTCCGTGCTGGCCTCGCTCAGGGGCCGCCTGTACTACACCGAACTTTACAAGGACTTCACTGCCTATGCCCGCAAGCTCTTGGAACCAATTGTCAACAAACTCAGCTTCACAGTCGGCGAGGATCATTTGGAAAAGTAAGCTATTTCCCACACTTACCAAAACGCGCTGATTGTTGGTTCTTTCAGTCTACTGCGCGTCAAGGTGCTGCGCCTGGCCTGTGAACTGGGCCACGAGGAGTCTTTGAAGGAAGTGGCCACGCTGTTCAACGCCTGGCTGGCCGCCCCGGCCAACCGCCCCAGCCCCGACATCCGTGATGTCATCTACTACTACGGCCTGCAGCAGGTGGGCACGGCGGCCGCCTGGGACAAGGTTTGGCAATTGTACTTGACCGAGCCCGATGCCCAAGAGAAGGTGAAGCTGATGGACGCCTTGTCGGCCGTGCAGGTGCCTTGGCTGCTCCAGCGCTACATCAACTTGGCCTGGGACGAGAAGAACGTGCGGCGACAGGACTACTTCGCCTGCCTAACCTACATCTCGTCGAACCGCGTGGGCCAGAGCCTGGTCTGGGACTATGTGCGGGAGAACTGGCCGAATTTGGTGGACCGTTTCGGTATCAATGAACGCACGCTTGGCCGCATTGTGCCGACCATCACGAGTCAATTTTCTACCAAAACCAAACTGGAGGAAATGGAGCAGTTCTTTGCCAAATATCCTGAGGCTGGTGCCGGTACAGCAGCCCGGGCCCAGGCCCTCGAGGCGGTGAAGGCCAACATCAAATGGCTGGAACTGAACAAGGGCCAGGTGGGCGATTGGTTGGCCGAATACCTAAAGCAGTTGGCGGTTACAAATCGCATTCAATAAATGCGGCCAACAGGCAAAGGAAGCTGTGTAAAATACGATTATTGTAAAAACCTATTGATTTCAGAAATAGTCTTAGTTTACGGTTGTACTTGTAGTTCAAATGCATGGCAAAAGTGTATGAAGTTTTTGTGAATACGTATATTTTTTAGAAGAAGATATTACGCATAAATGAATTTAAATATTTGTTGCATTTTTCGTGTTACTCATTCCAGAACCTTTCAATTCTTTCAGTATTCCAACGGATCTCTTACCTTAAGTTTCCTTCTTGTTTATCGCATTCTTGTTTGGTTTTGTTGTATTACAAATCGCGCGTTGGCCCCTGCCGGGGGCCCTGGCCTGCCGCGCTTATATTCACTTCGGGGTCCCGGCGATCGAAGCTTAAAGGCTCAAAGCTTTGAGAAGTTCTCTCGAGAGATCGAGAGCGGCAGAGCGGAGTGAATGGGAGTTTGGGGAGAGCACGGAAAGCCAAAGAGACAGACAGATGATCGAGCAACCAAATAAGACAAAGTGGACAGACAGACGAATAGGCCACTGGACAGATGGGCAGCAAATACACAGACAAAATAGATGAGCACATAGACAAACAGATGGGCAGTCAAATCATACAAAGTGGACGAATAGGCAGCTGGACACTTGGCCAGTTGATCGACCAATGGTGTTAAAGCAGAAAGACAAGTAGACAGTCGGTCAGACTGATAAATGGACGGACAGATTCGGATACACGGGCAGGCGCTTGGGCAGATGAGCGGACAGATTGACAGACGAGCAGACAGCTAGATAGAAATTTAGGCAAATAGAGAGACAAACCAAGAACTCTTGGATGGCCGGTGAGGCAAATAGAAAGACGGAGAGTTAAGCAGATGGACAGACAAATACACAGACCGACAGACAGAGAACTCCCTCTGCTCTGATTTTGGGTACAGGGCATAAAAGAGAGAACTCACGCGAGAGACTTGGACGATGATCTTCGCTCTCTGAAAAGCGCTTATCAGTGGGAGAGCCGCTCGCCGGGGTCTCTCGTTCCAAACAGAAATGAATGGACTTCAGTTGTAGGTCGAACGCGGGCAGCTGATGTCGCCAACGCGGAGCGGAGAACGAACCGAAAATAACCCAGTGAAAAGCGCTACGGAGAAGAAAAGTTTGGCCAAATTAAATTAATAAAATAATACAGAAAATATATAAAAAATGCTACGTCACCTGAGGCACTCGGAAGTGCGGATCGCCGGCCTGCTGAGCGCCCGCCAGGCACGCCCATCGGCCGGCAATCGCGACTACCACAGCAGGCAGGGGGTCTGGGGCTACCGCCCCACCCCCAAGCGGGTCTATCGAGGTAGGCAGAAGGGAAGCCGATCCCATTTCCATATCAGTGGAGCAGAAAATGAAATATTGTTTGTGGTCTGAAAATGTGGAATCCTTCGGTCACCTCATGGGGGTCTAATCTATGTGGATTTGTTGCCAAGACTTCAATCATAAAATTTCCCCAGATAACCATCGCTCTTGGCGAAAACAAACTGTGATAAGGCCGCTCGAGATTCTGTCTTCGAGGCGCTTCAACGCAACCAGAAATTAAACTAAACTGAAATATGAAACTTCCCTCGGAACAGGTTGCATCGATCGGTTTCTTTTTCTGCAAGGGAACGGGTTTTTCAGGGAATTTAAACTTCGATTTATTGGGAGACCTTATTGTAGGTCGTGGTCGGGGTTGGTTTCCTTTTGGCTTCTTTAAAGCTTTGCAATTGATTTCTTTTCGCTGCTCTTTAATCTCGATTTTCGCTTATCAATTCCTCAACTGAAAATCTGATAGCTGCTGAAAATATACAATAATTGCTGGCCCCCAGAAAAGATTATTCTCTTATCATTCCTCACCGGGAAGGTTTGTGCCTTCCCTAAGAATATTTACTAAATTTCTCCCGTCCTTCTTTCAGTGGAGGAGCAGGTCAAGGAATCGCGCAATGCCCAGGGCAATGTCTACCGCTGGGTGGAGGCCTATCGCCAGCACGGCCACAAACTGGCGGCCGTGAACTCCATCAGCATCAAGGAGGCTCCTGTGCCCGAGAGGTAGGAAGCCACCCTGGCGGCTGAGTGATTTTTTAGCTACACTTTCCTTGCAGCGTCTTGGAGGAATTGAGCCCCGAGTTCTATGGACTGAAACCCCAGCAGGCTGTGCAGACGGCAGGCCTGCTGAGCCTGTCGGCCGGCCAAGAGGCCCAGACAGTCGGCCAACTGGAAAAGATCCTGCGTGGCATTTACAGCGGCCAGGCCATCAGCGCGGAGTTTTCCTATGTTGAGGTGAGTTGGTTGCAGGATTTCTGCCTTCTCTTCAAATCTTAAGGACTCTTCTTAGGACCTGGAAGAGCGTGAATGGTTGGCGAGGAACTTTGAACTGCAGACAGGCCAAGAGCTGCCGGCGGCTACTAGGAATGCCCTGGCCGAGGTGCTCATCAAATCGCAGGCCTGGGAACACTTCATGGCCTCCAAGTTCCCCACAGTCAAGCGGTACAGCGGCGAGGGAGCCGAGTCCATGGTGGCCTCCCTCTGGCAAATGCTCCAGGATTGCGCGGAGGGTAAGTAGAATCCTCGGCCACCCCAAGTGCAGCTTACTGAAGAGTCCTTTTCCCAGCTAACATCGGCCATGTGGTTTTGGCCATGCCGCATCGCGGCCGGGCGGCCCTCCAGGCGGTCCTGCTGAAAATGCGGCCGGCTAAGGTCTTCCGCAAGCTGAGTGGAGCCTCCGAGTTCCCCGACGGCAACGAGGCCATGTCCGATGTCATCAGCCATTTCCGTGAGTCTACAGGAAAGGCCACCCCAAGGCTCTACTACATTTTGTATTTTCCAGACACTTCCGAGGACCTGGAAGTCCAGGGCAAATCGATTCACTTCACCATGCTGCGGAATCCTTCCCATCTGGAGGTGAGTTTCCATTTTTCCACAATCTTTTATTAAACCAAATTTCCTTGACAGGCAGCCAATCCTGTGGCCATGGGCAAGACGCGCTCCAAGCAGCAAACCCTCAACGACGGGGCCTTCGCTGCAGGAGCCTCGGCCCAGCCCTTTGGCCAGCATGTGCTCAACGTGATCCTCCACGGAGACGCCGCCTTTGCCGGTCAAGGCGTCAACCAGGAGTGCCTCAACATGGCCTACGTTCCCCACTTCGAGGTGGGCGGCAGCTTGCATCTCATAGTCAACAACCAAGTGGGCTTCACCACGCCAGCGCCTCGGGGTCGTTCTACTGCCTACACCTCGGATCTGGCCAAGTCGATTCAGGCGCCGGTCTTCCATGTCAATGGGGATGACCCGGAGGCCGTGGCCCGGGTCACCAACCTGGCCTTCCGCTACCAGCGCGAGTTCCGCAAGGACGTGTTTATCGACCTGAACTGCTACCGCCGCTGGGGCCACAACGAAGTGGACGATCCCACCTTCACCAATCCGCTGGTCTACCAGATCGTCCACCAGCGGCAATCGGTGCCTGATTTGTATGCCGCCAGCCTGGCCGAGCAGGGCCTGCTCACTGCCCGCCAGGTCCAGGCTGTCAAGGAGGAATTCCTGGGCTATTTGGCCGAGGAGCTGGCCTTGTCCTCCAGCTATCAACCGCCGCCCTCCTACTTTGAGAGGCAGTGGGCGGGCCTGCAGTTGGCGCCCTCCCACGAGCTCACCTACTGGGACACCGGCCTGGACTACGGACTCCTGCACTACATCGGCCAGCAGAGCGTGGCCTTTCCCGAGGATTTTGTGAGTCGAGCAGAGGAACTCTCCGCCAGGCTTTGTTGACTTGCTTCTCTGTTCCAGGAGATCCACCCGCACCTGCTGAAAATGCACGTGAACGGGCGCCTGAAGAAGCTGGAGGCGGGCAGCAAGATCGACTGGGCCACGGCCGAGGCCTTGGCCATTGGCAGCCTCATGTACCAGGGCCACAATGTGCGGCTCAGCGGCGAGGATGTGGGCCGGGGCACCTTCTCCCACCGCCATGCCATGCTGGTGGACCAGAAGACCAACGAAATGTACATTCCCTTAAACGACCTAAAGGGCGGCCGAGGCGGACGCCTCGAAGTGGCCCACAGCATCCTCTCCGAGGAGGCCGTCCTGGGCTTCGAGTACGGCATGGCCATTGACAATCCCCAAAATCTAATCATCTGGGAGGCCCAGTTCGGGGACTTTGCCAACGGCGCCCAGATCATCACCGATGCCTTCATAGCCTCCGGCGAAAGTAAGTGAAGGAATCTCCAACTGGACTCCAACTGATTGTGTGTCCTTTTTTCTAGCCAAATGGATGGAGTCGAATGCTTTGGTGATGCTTTTGCCGCATGGCTATGACGGGGCCGCCTCGGAGCACAGCTCCTGCCGCATGGAGCGGTTCCTGCAGCTCAGCGACTCCAAGGAAACCGCGGCCGACGGCGACAGCGTCAACCTGCATGTGGTCAACCCCACCACCCCCGCCCAGTACTTCCATGTGCTGCGCCGCCAGCTGGCCCGGAATTTCCGCAAGCCTCTGGTGATCGTGGGCCCAAAAACGCTGCTCCGCCTGCCAGCAGCCACTTCCACCCATGAGGACTTCCAGCCCGGCACGCTTTTCCACAATGTCCTGGGCGACTCTACCGTGCAGCCGGAGCAGGTCACCAAGGTCGTCCTGTGCAGTGGCAAGCATTATTATAACCTGGCCGAGGAGCGGGAGAAGCGCGGGGCCTTCAACACGGCCATCGTGCGCCTGGAGTCGCTGAGCCCCTTCCCCCTGCAAGAGCTGCAGGATCAGCTGGCCCAGTACGGCAATGTCAAGAGTAAGTTAGAGAATAGAATGTCCTTTGAGGTTTGTGACTTTTAACCGCCTCCTTTAGCCTTTGTGTGGAGCCAGGAAGAGCATCGCAACATGGGCGCCTGGACGTTTGTGCGTCCGCGTTTCGAGAACCTCATTGGCCAGCAGGTAAGCCAGGAATTGGGAAGCTTTCCTCAAGGATTTTTTACAAGGATTTGCTTTCATTCACAGCTGATCTACTGCGGTCGCTGCGAGGCCCCCACGCCAGCCACGGGCATCGGCAGGGTCCACAAACAAGAAGCCGAGAAAGTGATTAGTGATCCTTTTGAGGTTTAGAAAGGACGTTTAGTTGAATAAAAAGAAACCGTTTAGAACCTAAAGATTTATTATGTTTATGAAACATTTTACAGACTTTGAAGTGGAATCGTCTAAGCAGCGAAGCGATCTTATACAAAATACCTAACCGGAGAGTCTAAGTGAGCGACGACAGAAAGCAGGTGCGTTGGGCGGTGGTCGGATTTTAGACTAAGAGACCGAAGCTAGACTACAAATAAGCTTGACTATAGAGAGTATAAAAGTAGAGATAAAAGAGAGATGGCTGGATGAGGATTACTACATATAAGGCGTTACCAAGGACCTAAAGTTTGGAGGAAAGACGAGCAAGAATTTGGGGAGCAAGATCAACGCTACAAAATCCAAAGGCTCAGGCGGCCTCTGGGCACTCGAAAGGAAGGTTGAAAGTCTCAACATCACGCTTAAATTCTAGACGACCTGGCGGCCGTAGACCTTCTCTAGAATATCGTAAAAGTCGGTGGACGTCTTATATGCAAAGTACAGCAGTCACATCCAAAAGGCGAACGCCACACACACCGACAGCAGCACGACGACTGTGTCCCTGCAGGAGGCATTGTCCCAGCCGCACTCCAAGTCGAATTTCAGCGCCTGCCAAGGAACCAAATTAATCAAAGGAATCATAATTATCTGAATTATTTTCACCTCCATGAGCTGCTGTCCGCCTTTGTTATCACAGCGCGTCTCGCGCAGGTCGTCGTCGTGGTCGTCGCAGCTGTGCCGTCCGTACACCTGGCAGGGCGAGTTCATGAACGTGCGGAAGACGGTGTCTGTCCAGGTCTGCGAGGAGCAGATGTACTGCCGCCGCTTGCGCTGCCAGAACTCCACCCATCTAGCCAACGAAACAGACTTTTAATAAAAGGATTCCTAGCAGGATTCTTAGCCACGCCCACCCCAAGTCGCAGTCGCAGTTGAGGTCCGTGTGGGACATCTTGAGGTCGGTGAGGAACACACTATTTGGCAGATAAGGCACCGAGCCGGTGTTCGGATTGGGTATCTTCTTCAGGTTCACATTGTGGTAGCGTATGTCCAGGGAAATGTTGCGCACGCGTCCCATGAACTTGAAGAAGTTCGGCGGCAAAGCTTGCAACGAAGTGTTGAACAGTTGCATGTACAAATAAGGCGACCGCATGCCCTGAAAAAACCACAAATTACTTGAAATTCCACAGCAAACTGGGAAACCCTTAAATTACCCTAAGGATGCGCTCGTTTAGGCTGGTGAACTGGGGACCACTGAACGTGAGATTGGTGAGTTTGGAGGGCAAATGTCCCTCCATTTCGCGCTGCAGGTCAGTGGGCATGCCGAGCTGCAGGGTCTGCATTTCCTGGGTGGGCCCGGAGCCTTTCTTGACGATGCGGGTGAACGGCTGGGGGGCCTCGATCCACAGCTCCCGGATGTTGTGGTGGTGGCGCAGCAGGTGGGGAATATTGAAGTGTTCCAGGTGCGAGTAGGCAGTCAGTTTGAGCGAGCGCAGATGGGGCAGCGAGTCCAGGCAGCCGTACTCGAAATAGTGCAGCCGGAAGTTCGAAATGTCGAGCATCTCCAGATCCTCGTTGACCCCATCGAAGCTGTTGTTGTTCAGCGAGGTGATGGGATTGCCAGACAGCATCAGGCGGCTGGAAAAGAAGCAAAGTTGAGTCAACAAATCTCGGAAACTCTTCAGCTCAACTCACCGCAAATGGGGCAGTGATTGGGTCATCAGGGGGACATTGGTCAGGTCGTTGTTGGAGAGGTCGAGCATGCGCAGATTGGACATGTTGTGGGCCAGCTCCTGGGGGATCGAGGGCAGCTCGTTGTAGCCCAGCCGGAACTCGCGCAGGTACTTAAGCCGGATCTCGGGCACCGTGCTGAGCGAGACGTTCTCCAGGCCCAGCTTGATCAGCGAGGTCTCCAGGCCCATGAAGGACTTGTCCATGACCTTGAGGTCCCTGTTATGGGAAAGATCCAGCACCGCCAGCCTGGGCATTGTGGCAAACACGGCATCGTCAATGCGCAGCAGATAATTGTACGAAATATCCAGATAACGAAGAGACTGCAAAGGAAACTATATAAGTTAAAGGATTTGGTGGGAAGAGGGTGAGACGCACCCTGAATTTGTTGGAGAGATCCATGCTGTGGATGGTGGAGATGAAATTGTTGGACAAGTGCAGCTCGCAGAGGGTCAGGGCGGCCAGGCTGGACAGCGAGCCCGAGGGAATCTTCAGCAGCATATTGTGGGACACATCCAGCCTGAGGACAGGGAGAGATTTAAATTGGAGCACTCGACTGTCCACCACTCACTTCTCCATGCCGCCGTTGTAGAAGAGATTGTCGGGCAGGCCGCGCAGATGATTGTGGGAGAAGTCCACGATGCGCAGGCCTTGGACAGGCTTGAAAATGTCCTGCGGTATGTCGCTCAGGTAGTTGTGGGCGAAGTAAACCAACTGCAGCTGCTTGGTGTTCTTGAAGGCATCAAAGTCCAACTCGTGGATCCAATTGTAGCTCAGATCCAGCCACTGCAGATGCGGCATGTTGCCAAAGACATCCCGAGTAGTGTTCTAAGGAAAAGGACATTATAAATCCAGAGAGATAATTAACTGCTCCCTACCATCAGCGAGTTGTAGCCCAAGTGGAGGTGAGTAAGCGAGATCTCCGCTGGCCGGAAGTAGCCCGGGTGGATGATGGAGATGTTGTTGTGCGACAGGTCCAGGATTTTGATATTCGAATGGTACATTCCACCTGCCGGTAGACAACTCTAAATACCCTCACTTCTAGGTGGTTGTAGGGAATCCTTACCATGCTCGTTGCGTCCACTCCAGGAGGAGTTGTACATGAGCTGGCGTATCTGATTGTGGCTGACGTTGACATTCAAATTGGACAGCGTGCCCACCTGATCGAAGTAGTCGAAGTTGAAGTTCGGCAGATTGTTGAAGGCCATGTCGAGGATCTCCAGCTTGGGCAGATTCTGGAAGGACTCCTCGGCCAGATTGCTCAGCTTGTTGCCCCGCAAACTCAGATACTCCAGCTCATCTAAATTCATAAAGGCCCGCCGCTCTACTTTGTCAATCTTGTTGTCGTCCAGCTGGAGTTTCCTCAAGGCCTCCAAGTCGAAGAACGTGTGCTGGGAGATTTGATTGAGGTGATTGAAGCGCAGCGAAATCTCCTCCAGCTTCGAGTGTATGTCGCCCTGGAAGGTGCCCTTGAGCACCTGCTCGATGCGGTTGTCGTGCAGCTCGAGCAGCCGCAGGTTCTTCAGGAAGTGGAAGCTCGTGTCGCTCATGCTGGCAATGTGGTTGTTGCTGAAGTCCAGCTCCTGCAGGGAAGTCAAATGCCGCAAGGCCTCGGCCGGCAAGGCGCTCCCCGAGAAGCCGTGGGCCATTTTCAGCGAGATCAGCGAATGGCCAATCTATAAAAAGAGTCCTTGAAAATCTGTAGATCTTCTTGGAGCTTCACTCACCTCATGGAAGGCATCGTTCTCAATATTGGAAATTCCATTCTCGCTAAAGTCCAAGCGCTTGAGGCCTCTGACGTACTTGAAGGCATGCGACTGGATGCCGGAGAGGCTGGCCCTTGTGATCTGCAAGTCCTCCAGCTCCACGCCAAAGTCCTTGAAGTCCTCGGGGCCTAAGGCCGAGGAGCCCATCCGCGATATCGACAGCGAGCGCATGTTCCGCATTCTGGTCATACTTTTTGCAAATAAATACAAAAACAGTTTCCCCCGGGATAAGGAAAGGTGTGTGCGAGTGCAGGGACCTTCGGGGCGAGTGCGGGTGGTGGACTTACTTGCGCAGCGTCTGCAGGTTGGTGGGATCATTGCGGTCCCCGCTCAGGTCCAACTTGAGCAGAGTGTAGTGCATGGCATTGAAGGTCTCGGTGGGCTTGGGGATTTTGATTTTGTTGTCCCGCATGCTGATGACCCTGCAAGAGAAACCGGAACATTGGACGGCCGACCCATTGAAATGGAAATTCTTCGGCCCCGCCAGTCGCCCCAATTGGGGAAGCCGTACAACCGACTGCGCCGGGCCAAATCGGATTAAAAGGGGCGGCGCACCCACCTCAAGACATCGAAATTGTTAAAGAGTTTGTGGTGCAGCCGCGTCAAATTGTTGCCCGAAAGATCCAAAATCTGCAGGCTGTTGACCAAACTATCAAAGGCAGCCGGTGAAATATTCGTCAGCCCGCAGTAGCGCATGTAAATCTCCCTGATCCTGGCCGGCTTAAAAGCATCTTCCTGGGGGGCAAACAAAACTTACAAACGCGCTATTTTTATTCTGGTCGACTCACCCTGAGCGTGTGGATGGGATTGCCGTCGAAGAAGGTGCGGTTGACCACCTCGAAGTACTTGAAGGAGTTCGGCGGCAGGACCTCGATGTGGTTGTACTCCAAATGCAGGTTGTCCAGGTTCAGCTTCGTGTTGGCCTTGATGTCGTAGGTTTCGTTGCCGCTCAGCGACCAAATCACATTATGCGAAATGTCCAGAGTACGCAGGCTTTTCAAAGGACCCAAGGCGTCGTAGGGAATCTCCGACAGGATATTGTCTGTCAGCAGCAAGCGCGTCAGCCTGGGCATTCCGTCCACAAACACATTTGGTTCAATCTCAAAAAGATTATTGCCACTCAGATCAAGGGTCTCCAGGATCAACAGCCCCGAGAAGCTGTGCGACTGCAGCATGGAAATGCAGTTCTCCCGCAGGATCAGTATTTGCAGCGAGTCCTCAAGGCCGCGGAACGAGTCGTGCTGGATGTGCGTAATGTGGTTGTAGCCCAAATCCAAATGCCTAAGCTTCTGCAAGTGGCGCAGCGACTTTGACGGAATCTCCACCAAATCATTTTGTGGCAGGATCAATTCCCACAAGGACCGCTCCAGGCCGGTGAAGGCATCGTCGGGTATTTCGGTGAGGTGATTCCCCGAGATCTTCAGCCGGTACATGCCCGTGGACTGCAGGAAATAAGGCTCGATCTCGCGCAGTCCCGTGTTCTCCATGTGCAGCATGAAGACCTTAAGGACACGCAGGTTTGAGCCACAGGATCAGGTTATTTCCCTACTCACCTTCGACTGGTTGACCATGCGCGGCAGAGCGGGGAAGGGCACATTTTTGCAGTGGACAATGCCCAGGTCCGTGGAGGACTTGGAGCAAGTGCACATCACATTGTAGGTGCAGGGCGGGTAGTTGGTCTGCTCCATTTCGCGGCTGAACATGGAGGCGCGGGCCAGGGACATCCAGATCATGATGATCAGGGTGATGGTGAGGAAGGCGTAGCCGAACTTGAAGAAGAACTCCAGGCCCTGCAAATTGCAATCAATAAGCACACGAATGTCCTTCAGTGTCTGGCCGCCTCACCATGGTTAATTAGATTTCGCACAAAACACACACAAATCGAGAGAGACGAAGCCACGCGATCGTCCTTTCCGCAGGACCCACAACACACAACACACTCTGTTGGGTAGTTTTTTTTATTTGTTTTTTGCGCCGCCAACACGTCCGTTTTGCTGGGCCGCCAACGCACGTCTGAGACTTGCAGGCCAGGCCCGAACGGGAAGCGCATTATGGCTGGCAAATGCGTCCAGTGGGGAGGGCTAATTGGATTGTAACATATCGGGCCAGTCTAGAGATATGCGGCCCGTTCTTGGTTAATTACTGGGCGCTTGAGCTGACCAGTGGCGCCGTGAGTGCATCCATGAATTAAGGAAAATATAGCGAAAATTTGAAGAGAAATTTGAATTGATAATTTGTTAACCGAATTAGGCGGGCGGGCGGTGGAGCGGGCCAGCCTCTGGCGGGGCTTAAAACTTGTAAGAATTCGGTTAACATGATTTCGGCGTCTGCCTTTTGGCCAATCCACGTGCGAAAATCGACATGTAAAACAAATGGAGGCCAATCCGCGCAATTTCGTATAATACAAAACAAATTGAACATTACAATTCAATAAAACGAGACCAGCTTGCGGTACAGCCAAGTGTGGTAAATCCGCTCGCTCACCAGCTCCTTGTCTGCGAAGGGCAACCAATAAATTTATTTATATAAAAGAAAGTTTGGCCGTTCAGCTCACCATCCGCCAGCAGATTCTCGCAGAGAGCCGGCGGCCAAATGTTCTCCAGGTTCATGTAGACGGTGGTGCGCACCCTGCGGAGCTTTGATTGCGAAGTCATGCTGATAAATCGAGAGTGGGGATCCTTGCCGGTGAGATACTCCCGCACATTGTGCGGGGACAACTGGATTTCCAAAACATTGCATGTCTGATCGTCGATGGCCTCCACCGGCTTCAATTTCTGCTGCAGCAGCGCCTTCGACACATCCACGTAGACTAGAAAAGGAGAAGTTAATTTCGTAAAAAATAAATGAAAGCATTCCGCGGGCCTACCGCTGTCCAGGCTGAGGTTAATGTGGAGCTGCAGGAGATGCTCGATGGTGCAGTGGATTTGAAAGAGTTTGGAGATTTGGATTAGCGACTGCTGCTCGTTGAAGCGGCTGTTGCGGAAGGCATCGTCTTCAGCGGCTGAGGACTCGGAGTTGCGCTTGTTGTTGGGATTCAGGTGGAGGAGAGTCTTGCGGACGGAGGACTTGGCCTCGCTGTCGGCCCCGTTGGGCTGCTCAGCTTCTGCGAATGATTCCGGGAACTTCAGCAGCTTCGTGCTGCAGATTTTGGCCTCCTCGAAAATATACAAATAGTCCCTGTGCAGCTTGTCCACGCCGATTTCCAGCAGCAGCTCCAGCGGCTCAGAGCCTGTCAAGCAGGGAATGGCCAGGCGCTGGTGGGCCAGTTCGGTGATCATTTCCGCCAGGCGGGTCTTGCCCAAAGAGAAAATCTGTCAATCAAACAAAACTAATCAAGGTCCTGGCAAGAATAGCAGAAGGATAGAACTCACCATAGCATTGCCGCGGGCACAGGCCTGGAAGAGGAAGTGGAAGGCCGTTTTTAGGTCCTTATAGGAAGAGCAGCCTGCAAAGACAAAAATCTAAAGAACTTGAGGACTTGGGAGAGGAAAAACTCACAGCGCAGCAGGTTCCACAGTTTGTCGATCACATCCGCCGGCTTGCGCAGCTTGGCCTGCTGCAGGACCTCTTCAATGTCGTAGTTGGCATGGCCGGCGCCAAAGGGATTGGCGAAGTCATCGATCTCCGTCAGAGCCTTGTTGATGTTCTTCCGCAGATCGTCGAGGTCCATGCCGCGCCCACAGCGGTACACCGGATCCTGGCCCGCTTCTGGCTGGCTTTTGCGATAGTTCATGATGTCCTCGCGTATGTAGCTGAGTATGCGCAGTTGGTTGAGCAGATCCTCGGTCAGCGGGCCGCAATCGCTGACCCGGTAGGTCTGCGTCAGCAGCAACTCGCTGGTGCTCAGGTTCTCGAGCAGGGGCAGCGAATCCTGGGTGGACCACGAGCAGCGCAGCACCAAGTTCGGCCCGAACTGATAGGTGTTGACAATGGAGGTCTCGAAGGCATAGTTCATGGCTTTTTGGTGCTCCTTGACAAAGTTCTCCGACTTAATGTTGTCGGCCGGCACCACGCCCATGTAGTTTACTATGCCGCGGCAAAAGTTGGGATTGCTGTACTCGAATTGGAGCAGCTGGGTGTGCTGGAAGTCGGCGCCGTCGCAGAGGAACCAGACTGATCCCTGGCCTTTGAGGTTTTGGAACTCTTCCGTGCAGAAGATGTCACGTGCTTTTTCCACGGGAATTCCTCGGTGGAACTCCTCCTCGGGCTTCCAGGGATTGATGGTTTCAATGTTGAGGTTAATGGACAAGTCGGCTATTGCGTCCACAATGCAGTCGTCCTTCAAGGGACTGCCCGTTAGGTTTAGGTCACTATCGTCCTCGGTTTTGATCTTGGGCGTAATTGGTGTGACTACTTTGGCCGCAGGACAGCTGCTGCGGTCTTCTTTGTAGAAGAGAATCAATTTGGTGCCGGCATCCTCCGGGCCCACAAGGGTGCTCAAGTAGGTGGGCGGCGGGGAGTAGGTGATGGTGTAGTCCTCTCCGAACTTCTTTATTAGCTCGGAATAGACAGTTGCAAGATTTACAGACATTTTCTTTAGCTAAATTGCAAAAACTTTGAAAATAAAGCGCGACGCACTAAAGCTTCTTTAATTCACGGGCCTGTCCACCTGCTCCGACGCGTGAGTACTGCCGATGAAAATACAACTCTGAAATAATCGATGTTTTTGTTATCGCGCGGGTGTTACTCAGAGAAGAAGAAGAATCACACGTGTTGGACGTGTTTTTAAAATTGTAAAAAAGAATTTCAGACATGTCGGACTTCGAAATGCAAGACAGTGGGTCCGAATACGACTCAGGGGATAACTCAGATGCCGAGGTAAGTTAAAGTCCCGCAGGCCCGTTCAAGTACACCCAAAATTCCTGTTCTAACAGCTGCAAGCGGCCTTTGAGCGTGGGGACCTGAAGCCAGGACTAAATGTGGAGTTAACCGGACAGCGCGACAGAATCAACGACATTGTAAGTGTTTATTAGCTTATGCCGCCCATGAACTAATCGAACTCCTTGGCAGACCAAACTCCTGGCCAAAACAGAAGCCATTCGACTCAACCTGCCTTGGCTGGAGCGATTGGACATGGTCAACGAATTGGCTCCTCTGGCGCCCGAGCTGGCCGTTCAGCTGGAGAAACACGAACAGAAGAGAGCCAACCAGTTCAAGGGCAATGCCAAGATCCCATATATACGCCCCGAAGAGGACCCCGTGCTCAACGATTTCAAGCGTGAAATGCTCTTCCACCGCCAGGCCCAGAGTGCGGTGATCGAAGGAATCCAAAGGCTGCATGACCTGCACGTGAAAACCCGCCGGCCCGACGACTATTTCGCCGAGATGGCCAAGTCCGACGAGCACATGCAGAAGGTGCGGGCCAATCTAATGGCCAAACAACAGGGCCAGGCCAAATCCGAGCGCATCAAACAGATTCGAGAGCAGCGCAAAATGGGCAAGATGCTGGCCAAACAGACGAAAGTACAGCGCGAGGCGGAGAAGAAGGAGATGCTCGACAAGCTCAAGAAGTTCCGCAAGGGCAAACTCAAGAACCTGGACTTCCTCGAAGACGCCAAAGCCCTGGAGTCCAAACAGAAACAGTCCGCCGAGAAACGCAACCAGCGCAACAAGAAGTTCGGCTTTGGCGGCAAGAAAAAAGGCCTCAAGCGCAACACAAAGGCCTCCGCCGCCGGCCTGGAGTCCGGCAAATCCTCTCGCAAGCAGCGGGGAGTCAAGGCCGGCGCCTCCGTCAACAAAAGGATGGGCAAGTCCAGGCGCATGAAGGCCAAGGCCCGCAAGTAGATGGCTGTTAATTTAGATAAACTAGTTTTAAAAAAATCCGCTTTTAATATTCGGGGACTTTTTCATAATCTAATGTTTAGCTTAAAGAAAATCCTTGACTATTTAATCCTTGTGTTTGTTTTTCTTCTTTTTCGAAGGCTTCGTCGCGGGAACTTCTTCCTCAATTTCCACAAGCTTCTTCTTTTTCTTCTTCGTTGGCTTTAAATCCTCCACTTCCTCAGGAACTTCTGCATTTTCCTTTAATTTCCTTCGCTTCTTTGTGTCTTTGGTTTTTTGAGAGGCTGATAAGGAATCTTCTGTATTATCAACTGGACATTCCTGGGGGACGTCTTCGTTTTGGTCCTTCTTTTTCCGTTTCTTCTCCTTGGTTTTTGGCAGGTCAGAGCCCGAGTTTCGTGCTCCTTGTAGCTTCTCTAACATCTCCCGTTCCTGCTGCTCGAGCCTGGCCAGCTTACCATTCAAATTTAGGCCATGGCGAGCTCCCTTATGGGCCGTGCGCCCGCCACACGCGCGGAAGAGGTCTTCGTCGCTCAGGACGTTCACGGAGGCCACGGCTATGTCCTCCACTGTGACTCTGTCTGCGCGGGTTACCTCACCGCCGCTCTGCGTGAGCGTGGCCGACTGTAGGAAATTCCCGTAGCTGGCGGCCCCGCTGCTGGCCTGCTCGGCTTTGGCCTTTTTGAGCTTCTTGGAGGAATAGCCTTTGGTTGAGATCTCCACGGCCTCCTCGCCTTTCCGGCGGCTTGTGTGGACCTGGCCGTTGGCCTCTACTTGTACCTCCACATTGTTGGCGGCCTCGTTAAAGCATCTGTGGATCATAAATCATAAGATTTATTTGGGTTTACAAATTTTGGCGTCGCTCTTACCTTTCCCACCAGTGGTCGTTGAATTCTGTGGCTCTGTCAACGCCCAGGCCGGCATTATCGAACTTTAGGCTGGCCTTCAAGGGCTCGGCTATGCCTGTGTTAGTTTTGCCCAAGCCATCGCCTTCTTTCCAGCCGAATTTACCCAGGATTTTCTTAGCAAAGTCCATTAAATTTCACGTGCTCGTCCGCCACAAACTGAGCCAGAGTTGCAACCAAGCTAAATCGATATTTTTTATATCGCATGCAACCCTGCAAATCGATTGGCGTGAGCGCGGTAAAATTTCAAAATATTAATCCCACCCGCGAAATTAATTTAAAGTAAACTTTTTGGATTCTTTGAACAAATAAAAATACATTTAAATGCTTTGCACATTCTGTTCTCCTTTATTGACATTTCTTAAGCCTGATGCCTGTCAAAATGTAGTTCCTACCGATTTATAATAAATGTAAGTGGCAATAAAAACAACTTGCATTACATAAAAAAAAGTTATTGGTAAATTAAAAAATACTCGAAACTTAAAAATTCAGTACGTGCCACAGAACCTGGGCAGCCACCGCCACCACACTCAAGACCCCGCCATTCCCCCCCAATCTGCTCAGAGCCCCGGACACGTTGCCTGCCGCCTTGGCCAGATCTTAATGCCAAGGCCAAATGGGAGAGAGATTGAGCCTGCCAACGTGTCCTGGGGATTCCGACGCAGATCCAAGGGGGGCTGGTGGGGCAGGCAAGTGTGGCGCGCGTGGCCGCCAACTCAAATAGTGAGTACGTCCGCCTTCGATGCTCGAGGGGTTCCAATAATTTTCCTTTATTCTTTAACTTAAATCGAAGAGTTCTCCTGCTCCGTCTGTTGGTGGCTGCTGATGATGTCGCTGACGATTACTAGGGTTTCGGATGTTTTTTAAAAACAAAATTACATATATTATGTTGTTGGTATTTTATAATTAGATAGTACAGGATGTTGTTTTGTTGCTATCATTCTTTTATCAATTAATAATCGAAAAAACGAACGTTGGTTTTGCTGTTGTTTTTTGCTGTTGCTGCCACAGGCTTTCCTTCTCGTTGCTGTTGCTTTTGCTGGCTGCCGCGGCGCGTTCACATACGCCAAACATCTGCCAACGAGGAAGAGAAGCAAGCAGCTGCGGCGACGGCTACTGCAACGCTTAGAAGGCGAAGAGCAGCAGGAAGGCCATCATAAGACAGAACAGACCCATAGCCTCGGACAGGGCGAAGCCCAAGATGGCATATGAGAACAACTGCTGTTTCAAGGATGGATTTCTGGCATAACCAATGATGAGGGAACCGAATACTGTTCCGATACCGGCACCTGTAGTTTTCATTCGTCGGAGTGTTAAAGAGAAAACAAAACGAATTACAAGTCAATTTAAATAGCCGATTGCCAGCTCTACTCGCTGAGGATCCTCGGTGGGGTAGTCAGTCACAGACTAGTCTGAATTGAGTTCTGCGCGCCCCGAGGGGTTTGCAGCAAGCACATCGCACTTAAATTGCCGGTCACGAAAGATTTCAATGCACAGCAGCGGCGCTCAGCGACGGGCGCGAGGGCAGCGCTGCTCTGCAGGATTTCTGGTACTTTCGCCACGTAATCACACGTGTTTCCTGCTAGGAAATGAAGCCCCAACTCACACGCAGCCGCCTCTCGACTTTTGCATGTTGGCTCACACAGACATTGGGGCTTTGACCTTATCTCAGACCTTCCCGGGGTTAAAAAGATGGGAGTAATCAGATACTCGTGGTAAACCCCAGATGCTAGATTGCAACTGACTGGCGAGGATCCTCAGGGGAGCAGAGAGACGGATACGCACCGGAACCAGCGACACCGACTGTTGCAGCACCAGCACCGATGAACTTGCAAGCCGAATCAATGTCACGCGTGACTGGCGAGGTCTGGAATGACCTGATTTGTGGCAGTAATGCAACGGGGGTTGTGTTCTGGGCAGCCAAGGTTTGGCTCTGACTGATCACGGCGCTGCTCAATGGTCGCAAGTATTGCTTCGAGTTGTTGAGGAGCTGCAAGCGAGAACAAATTGGTTATTATGTAATTCAGATCAAATAAACTCTTGATAACACAATCATTGGCAATTGGCCCAAAGACCTACAGTTATGCAATCGTTAAGTCATTTTGGCAGGATCCAAATTCCTATAAACAATTCGAATTGCCTTCCCCCCCCCAACCGCCAGCAGCATACACAAAGCTTTCGCCGGTTCTAACCTCAATGAGAGAGCAGGCCACTGGCCACTCAGCCGGTTATACAATGGGAAGTGGGAGATGTTTTATAGACTTCAAATCATTTCCTTATGAGGCAAAGTATTGGGAAAGCCCAAGCTGAAGTGGATTTGTTAAAAGTTCTGCTGGTAATTAGGCTTTGAAATTGCACTGACTCCACATAACCTCAAACTTATGTAACTGTATGCGCGGCTGGGTTGTCGCTGTTTTCACCGCGGCCACTGGAAGTTCACCATGGTCGGCGCTCTCGCTCTCTCTCGAGTGCGGGTGAAACGGTAAATTTGAAGCATAGAATAAATCGATGCAAATCGAATTCCCCCTCTTGGCGTATGAAACATTATGTAATTAATGCATTTGTCTTATAAAAAACAAGCACGATTTACTTACCACGGTCCTGGCAACGGGGGCAATGCGAGAGACTGTCGACACGAACATTTTGATTTGGTTTTTTTTTTAATTGGCTTTTTGCACAACGACGACAAAAATTCAAGCTAGCGCACGGAGCTCTGGAAAAAAAACACATATATGTAGAATTATTTCGATTTATAGAACTTAGGATAGATAGTTTTTCGGGCCGCCACTGCTGCCCGCCCGCCGTGTTACGTAATGTAAAAATGTGGGCCTTATTTTCAGGCCAGCAACGAAAGTTTCAAATTAAATACGAATACAGCAATTTGATTACACTTTCGGCTTAATTTGCTGTGATCTTTACAAATTTACAGCGACTGGTAGACTTTTTTTCAGTGACGCAACGACTTGGCACACGCACACTAAGGCAAGCACTGGTCGTGTGACAACGATGTGTGCGTGTGTGTGCGGCGCAAGATGGCGATTTTTTTTAGGCACGTTTATGAAAATTGTTCGTTTGCTTTGATTCACTTGGTTTCTTTAATTTAAAGTTTATTGGCACATTTTTGCAGTTCGTTTTGGTTTTCTACTTGTGTCTTTTTTTCACTAGCACTGATTATTTAACCAGCAGCGTGGTGGGTGCTGCGCTGGCGGCGGCAAGATCACCGTGAACTCACTTCGAACAAACCCTTCGCAACAGTGGAATCGAATTGAGACGCGAATTCAGACTTTACCCAAGAATTGTCTGTCCATGGTGAATTGGAAGCTGATATGGTAATCGTGCGCGCGCACGCAGGGTTGATTTCGATGGTAATCGAATAATTTATTTATTCTTTTTGCGACGATCGTGTGGTTTTCGTACTTTTTATATTTTTTTGTAAGCTAATTTTACTTGCCTTTAATAATTTGCAGTCGAAAAACTCGATAATCATTAGAAAATTTAGGTTTTTAAATTCAAGCCTGCGCAGAGGCTGCACTTCCATTAGCGGATGATGGGCTGGAAGTGGGCTTGGAAGTCGTTGCCGGTTACTTGTCGTTCTTATCAGTCGCTAGAAACTTTAATGAACAATTTGAAAATAAATGCGTATTTACGAGTAATTTGCAATGACCGGAATGTCAAAGAACCATGTCAAAATTCGGCTGGCAAATGTCAACAAATAAAAAGTGTATACCCGCCCATTGAATACAAAAATAAAAAATTCAATTTTCCATAGAAATGTAGTTATCTGTAAGCCCAAACTTCCGCATTATTAAAATGGTATTCGCACGGCCCAATTACAGTCGTTTTGAGCTCTTCCACCAGAATTGATTTAATATATAAAAGTATGACCGATAACCCGGTTCAATGGTATCGAATTTAGTTAGTGCTTGTGCAGCCCTGATTACAAGCGGCCGCAGCCCCGATTTTCTCGTTTCTCACCACATCCACGCACACAACTACAGCCGCAGCCCAACGCGTCGTCGGTGTCTACGTCACGTCGTTTCGAATATGTTTTAAAACCTTTTAAAACAGCACATAATCGAAACAGAATGATGTAAGTACAACCAATTTAGCTGCAGTTGTTCGTTATGTCTCCTTTAAAAGCCCCAATTAACCAGCAAACCCGTCCCTACCCACCCCCATTGTCATTGCAGCCCTCAATTGCATAACAGAAGCAGCAGCATTTGTGTGTGTGCCCAAATGTAAATGCGAGTGTGTGTGTGTAAAAGAGGCACGCCAAGACCCGAAACTCACCACGGCAGCAGCATCCACCACTAACTGGCAACCCGTCAATTACAGCAACAACGAAGCTGCCACCGCCAACAACCCTTCAATCATTTAAATTTTTTAATTAAAATTTAACACAACCGCTAAAGAACGAAATAGGAGGGAAAGTCTGCATAAAAGATTAAAAAAAAAAAAATACCACACTACTCGTTCCACTCGATTACGACGAGCCCAGGTATGCTTTGCCGCTAATTATCGATTGGCCCGATAACTCTCCAGTATTCGCCCCGAACAACTTTACATAACGCGCAGTCGGACGATAGTCGTACGTCGAGTGATATGGCCGTGTTTCTGATCAACATCTGCAAATTCAATGGCTGCGGCATCACATTTCCAAGTCTGAGCGATTTAATATCCCACATTGAGGACACCCATATAGGTGAGTGTTCTACTAAATTCTCGGCCCCAAAAACCGGTGTCACAAATATTCAAAATGAAATCCACACAACGATTGTCGCGTGATTCGTAGCGGCGTTGGCGGCATCGTTGGCGTCCTCGGGCAGCCCTTACAATTTTGTTTATTTTATTTATTTAAGACCCCCAAAAACAACCGCCGCCAGCGCCCTCGCTTATCGCCCCAAGCCATATAACCGAAATCTAATTAATTGTGCAAGTGTGCGGGTTGTGCGCGATGATTAAACCCCCGGCCATGCCGTCTGCTGCATTAAAGCAACGCCATCCGGCATTCGCCCCGGAAAATCAATATAGCTGGGCTTAAAATGCAAGAGGCTGATGCGTACGCATTCACAATAGACGGATACAAGCCAGGCTGAATTACCTGTACACACACACACACACACACACGCGGGCGGCCAACGCGCACGCATACAGCGACGCACGCACGTACAGCATTCATTTTTATTCTATGTTGGCCATGATCGGGGCGCTTTCAATGAGTGCGAGCGAGTGCGCTGCATTGCGCTCGGCAGTAAGCAAAAAAGCCGGTGATCCATAAAACAACAACAACCCAACTACAGCTCAAAGTGTATATGTGTGTGTGTGTGTGTGGCCAGCGCAGCATCTGTACCCGCCGCCTGCCAAGTGAGCGCCTTTTTTCGTATGACCTGCGCGACCGCTGCCAGCGTCGGCGTCGCCCGCCGCTGCTGGTGTGTCGCGTTGGCTTCGTTTTTAGCGCGGGCTCACCAGCAGGTGCAAATTTCAAACCCTCCCTCCCTCTCTCTGTCTCTTTCTGGCCTACACGTGACTAAGCCGCTCCTCCCGCAAGGCAATTAATCAGCCTGCCTGCAATGCCGGCTTGCCACAGTTTCTAATTTTAGCTGAGCGCGGATCCCAGGGAAAATCGATAAAATTAAGCTTCAGTGTTGCCACCATCGCTGCTGGCTGGGGTGGTTCATGCGTAGCTGCTGCTGCCGCCGGGCGGGGTGTGTTTGCGGCAAGGGTGGTGGGTGGTGGGTGGCGCAGGGCGGTTCTCGGCCCGCTGCTTTTGTTTGTCTTACATTCGACTCGACAGCGACGCGGCAGATGTTGTTGTTTGCCGGGCTGGGCCCTGCTCAGCTGACTGTGTATGTAACGGTTGTCTGCTGTGATAACGGTAGCCCAGAGAATACATACAAGCATCTTTGCCCGGGCGAGCTGTCACTCAGCCGGCCGCAGGACTCTGGGCGGGGGAGCTTATTACATCAACGAGCGGGCTCCTTATGTATTTCCCTGGCGCGTGGCAACCCGCAGCCGTTGAAATTCACAGCCCCTTTGTGTTACGTGAATGGGACGATAAATTCCTATCATTTTATTATGCTGAAGGACATTTTGCTGCGTGCCTGCCTCCTCGTTTTTTTCTCGATATTTATTTGTTATCACCGCCCACTAACGGCCGCTGGGGACTCCCCTCGGTCAGCGCTTGGGCGTTGGCGTTTGGGGCGTTTCGCTGGGGTTGTCATGGCGACCGTGGCCACTGCCGCAATACCGTTACACATCCTGCACGCACCTGAGTGTCCTGCACAGTTGCCAGGCACACGGCCAACGTGTCACCTGTTGTACAAAACACACACAGACCGATATATGAGCGGTAGTGTTGTGTGGAAATTTTATCGATAACATTTGCCATTCAGCGTAATACGAGCCGGCCGGCCGGCTCAGCGATAGGCAGAAGGGTTCGAATATCGCTGGAGAGGGGAGTGGTAACACTTGTTTAATTATTGTCGAGGGGGCGGGGAGGGGGGCCGGCCAGCGACTGGCAATTCGAGATCCCCTTGAGTTCTCCTTGGCTCTCTCTCGCTCTCTCAAGTGATAATAGGGAATTTCTTGCCATTATCTTTGGAATTCTGCAGCGATTGCATGAGTCACAAGATCTGGGTGAGGGGGGACGCGGGGTGGGCAATCTGTTCAATATTTTTGTTTTTAAAATTTAGACAGAGCAAATTTGTGCATTTGGTCTGCTCTCTCTCTCTCACGGTTTGTGATAAAAACAGCGACCTCGCCCCGCGTTCTCCTTATTTTTTTTTGTGGCGAACAAGTCGAGCAACTGCGACGCAGACACAACGGCAATTCAATACCAATGCAGCAAGTTAAAAAATAAAATCAACAGAAATTGTCAACCACCCCGACCGTCGCGCGGCGTCTGTTTGCACCTCTCGCGCGCAACCTGCCGGCCGCCCCCGCCCCCCGTCCGCTCCTCGAATTGCAAAAAACATGTGAGAACGAGAAAAGCAAGACGGCGGCAGTCGTCGTCTGGCTTGAGGTTATCAACTACCAACAAATACAAATAATAATATAAATAATAAACGTATGCAAAATGAGTAAAAACAACAACAGCGCAAAATTCTGAACCGATTTGACACCGCCGCCAACAATTGGCAAGGCATGTCGATTTCATCAGCCCGAAATACTTGCAGTTTCTAAAACAATTAAAATGAATTTGTGCCCGGCCTGTTGTGCGTATTTGACGGCGTACGTGAGGGTATGTGTCATCCACACCCACACACGCCCCGCGGAACTGATAAGCGGGCAGTAAAAACAAAAATACTATTTCCAATCTTTGTTTTAAAAAACCACTTTAACTTAACCATATGTTTCAGCAAAGTTCGATAATTTATCGATACTCTTATCGGTGCGAACAGCTGGCTTAGCAGTGATCCATTAACTGCAATTTCACGCTTGGATTGATGGGAACCCTCGTATCTGCCCTCCATATGGCGGGCGAGTGGGTGGCCACCCGGTCCGTCTCGTTTGCAGGGTGTCGACAACCCTGTGTCCCCGCTCCATCCCTCGCTCTCGCGCTTGTATATGTGCACTGACACAGTTTCGCATTAATTTTATTTAATTGAAGATTTAAAGCGAGAGTAGCTGCCCCCTTACCTGTGGGAGGGGCGCCGCCTGCGTTATGTATGCACTTGGCGGGATGATTAAGCAAGCCGGCAAGATTATGTTTTTTTTTTGGCCAGCGATAAGATAAGTCAATCACGCCCAATGCCGCGCACATGTGGGTTACAGTGGAGCCCTGGCTAGGCTATCTGCCGATAAATCGATAAATTTCAGAACAATCGAAATCACTCCCCAAATCTGAATGACGATAGTCGGGGCAGATAGCAAATACGTCAGCCGCCCCAAATGACTGGTTGGACTTTCACATGCGGTTATTTTAAATATTAAAGGGGAATTTAAATTTACACTCCTCCCCGAGCGAACTTGTTTCACTGGATTTTTAAATTGGCATCCCCAAAATGTCATTGCTGCCAAGCGCTAATGATGCCGGTTTCTTCTATGGGCCCGCATTTTTACATTCGATAATTAATTCGATGTCTGTGTGTGTGTGATTCCAGACTATGATCCTAAGGTGGTCGAACAGAAGGAGCAGGCCCAGCCCGCATGCCTGCCCCTGAGCTATGTCCTGCGTTTCATATCCGACGATGCCCGCAAGGAGGCTTCCACTTTCCTGGCCAACGCGGCGAACACCACCCACCACACGACGGCCGGCAATGTGGAGCTCAAGCGGAAGTTGGCGATAAAGCACCACAGCTACAGCATGTCATCCTCGAACAGGAGCAACACGCCCACGGGTGAGTCCAATTTTGTCGCTCCCCAATCAAACGGCTTAGAATCGCTCCTTCTACCCCCCGAGCAGGCAGCGAAATGGACGAGGACGAAATGGTGGTCACCGAGTCCGAGGACAGCAATGACTCCTGGACAACCGAGGAGTTCAGCTCGGAGTTCATCATGCGTTACGGCAGCAGGTGAGTGGGCAGCGAATTTCCATTGCTTCCATGGCTAAATTCTCGCATGCAGGCATTCCGGCGGCGGCAGCAACGGCACCCCAGGCAATGAGAAACCATTCGCCTGCCCAGTGCCCGGCTGCAAGAAGCGCTACAAGAACGTCAACGGCATTAAATACCATTCGAAGAACGGCCACAAAAAGGACGGCAGGTGAGTCACCCAGCCAGCCAACCAGCCACCAAAAACTCATTCAATTTCTCCCCTCCACCCGCAGAGTACGCAAGGGCTATAAATGCCATTGTGGGAAGAGCTACAAGACGGCCCAGGGCCTGAAGAATCATGCCCAGCTGACCCACAATGCCCAGCCGGAAACCGTGCTGACCACCCAGCTGGTGGCCAAGGCCGTGGCAGCCGCCAGCGCCGCAGTGGCCCACGACGGCAGCATTGTGGCCGGCAGCACGGCCACCAACGGCGTCCACCATCATGCCACCGGGGGCCTGATCCACCGCAGCGGCTCGCCCTCGCAGTCGATTGGCTCGCTCAGCCCCTCCAGCATCAGCAACATGTCGAGCAGCGCCAGCAGTTGTCACGGCGGCAGCATCACCAGCACCAACAGCAACCACACGGCCAGCAATGTCTTGCAGCAGCTGAGCAACGGCAACATTGTGACCGTGACGACAACTGTGCCGCCACCTCCGCCACAGCAACAGCCGCAGCAGCAGGCGTCGCAGCAAAATGCCAGCACCCAGGCCACGCCCCAGCCCATGCAGCTGGCGGCGGCGGCCGCAGCAGCAACTACAGGTAACATCAACAGCAACAATTTAATGCGCAGCACCCTCGGTTTAGTATCCATTAAGACCAACAACATCATGAGCAGCGGCGGCAGCAACAACAGCGCCATACAGCTGAATGGCCCGGCCGGCAAGGCGGCCAATGTAACGAACCTGATAGCGGCCAATGCCACGGCCAACAAGATACTCAAGCTGGCCACCAACGTGGCCAATGGCGGCAGCCTGGCCACCCAGCTGGTGGACATGGCCCAGCAGCACAAGATACTCGACAACAACAATACAAAGCTGGCCACTAGCGGCCCATTGACGGCCTCTGCGGGGGTCAACACCGGCAGTGCGGCCACCAAAATCACCCTACCGAATTTAGTTAACCTGGGCATCCTCACGCCGGCCACCTCGCCCACTAAGAACACCCAAACGCTTACCTTCACCACCTCAGCCACTGCCCAGCAGCAGCAGCAGCAACAACAGCAGCAGGCAGCGCTGGTGGCCTCGCTGGCCTCGAATATGCTGCACCAGCAGAAACTGCCCACCGCGGTGGGCCAGGCCAAGTCCACGAACATTCTGTTGATCCAAGAGCCGCCGCAGTCCCTGGTGGCCGCGCCCGCCCAGCAGCATGTGCTGCCCATGACCCCCATCAGCCCGACCAGCAGCATGAGCGGGGCCAGCAGCAAGAGCAGCTCGCCGACCCCCCAGCAGCAGCAGCAACAGTTGCAGCTGCCGCCAGCCACCGCTGGCAAGAATCTAACCACGCCCAAGTCGCCCAATGCGGCGGTGAAAAAGCAAAACGTCATTGCCAACATTCAGCTGACCGCCAGCCTTCCCGGCGCCTCGGAGCCCATGGACACGGATGAGGGGCTGGCTGATTCACCACCAGCTGATATGCTGGCCAAGGATTTGCCAGTGGAGAGCGAGGAATTGGCGGTGGCTACGGCAACGGCCACAGCCATTGAAGCTGCTGGCCTGGCCGGCCCCAGCAAGGACGAAACGTAGCCTATACTGAAGAAGCTTCTGATGTGCCGTCCTTGCGAATAGGAGAGGCGAAATCTTCGAACCGTCCGTCTGCCCCAAGTCCTCTCTGTATACGAACAAATTTGGTCCTTTTGTGTGGATTTAGTTTGTGTTTTGTGTTTGGTCTCATTGTCCCTGATTTTTGTGCAATATTTACAAATGATTTTTTCCTTGCGGCTCTACGCAAAGCGCCAGTAATTATTTTATTAACTCACGTGTATTCAACTTTTTACAACTGCTGATCTCCTTTTAATTAATTTATACACTTTAATTGTAATAAAACAAACGAAACAATTCCGGAATCAATTTAATCCCCCCCTCACCTAAAAGTATTAACTTAGGATTAAAATTTCTTAACCGGTTTAGGGTTAATTTTTGTACACTTTCCTTAACCCCCAACACACACGCACTGTGAAGATTTCTTTTTGAGGAATTTATATTTTGATTTTTGAAATTTTTTATGATTTTTTGGCTTTGGTTTTTTATTTTTATGTTTCTTTTTTTTCGTTACTTCTTTTCCTTTTCTCTCTACTTATTGCAGAAGCCTCTTTCTCCTGCTCCCCCACGCCAACCACCGCCACCGCCACACCCACCAACCACACCACCAGCGCCAGCGAGAGCATCAAACTGCCCACCGCTGCGTCGGTGTCGGTGAAAGGCAAAGTAATGAACCCGCGCAGCATCACCGCCACACTGCCCACCATGAAGACGCAGCCGAGCCCCGCCCCCAGCACCACGCCCATGCAGATCTCGCCCACCTTCATCGAGCACAAGTATTCGGCCCTGGCCATCAAGGAGAAGTTCTTCTCCAACCTGCGCGCGGTGAACAAAGCAGCGCCGGCTGCCGGCGACACCGCGGGCCAGGACAATGCCCCGGGCTCTGGGGTGGGTGGCGGTGCTGGGCCAGCCGGCGGCAACCTGTTGCGGGCCGTGGCCGTGGGCCAAATGTGCGCCCTGCAGAATGAGCATATCCATCAGAATCTGTTCAAGAAAACCATCAACTGAGAAAGGGCGCCCAGCCTGTGATGAGGACTCTCCATGGGAGCGATGACGTCAGAGTGGTTGGCGTAAACTATTCCAAGCATTTTCTTTGGCTAGCCAACTAGCAATGAAATTAAATCTCAAATCACCCGCCAGCCCACCCACACACACACACACCCGCCACACCCACACATACGCATATAAGAGAATTGGCTAACCAACGCGCAAATTGTACAGTTGGGTCGATCAATATTTATCGGTCGGCCGATAACGCATTAGTTAATTTTACCATTATCGGATAATCATTAGTTAATAAAAATTAAGCAAACCGGAAATTCAAAAACAAACAAAAACAATTCGAAGGTTTTTCTTCACCTAGTCACTATTGTAGTTAAATTTAAATTGTACATTTAAACAAAAAGCAAAAATAATCCTGAAAAAAGCGAAAGAAAATTGTTCAAAAAAAAGATATAGAAAAATTTTTATGATTTACGAAAAATTGGCAAACGTTTCCCACGTCTAATAAACATCGCGTCGAATATGTTGAGAAATTAAGCAAATTAATAATTAGCTAGTTAATTATGTGCATGTATGTTTGTGAACTGTCCGTTGGCTGGTGAAAGACCGCGAAAGAGCTCTGGTATTGTCATCCGTTCAGAGACCAGAATTACTCTATGGTAGTATTATAATTGTATAGTTCGACTTAAATATTTATATATGTATATGTATGTCCTGTTCGAATCTGTATAATCTGTCCTTTTAAGTGTAAAAAAAACCACAAAAAAAACCATAAAAAGCCCTTAAATTTAAACACCTACGATTATGTGAGTCAGAGATGAAAAAGTATTCAATTCATGCCGCAAAAGCAGGAAGAAAAGTAAATTAAAATCTATATAAACAAAAAAAAAACGACTACAATTGGGTTCCTTAACGTGTACGAGAGACCGAAACTAACAAAAAAAAGAAAATACTTTAAAGGAAAATTATTTAACAAAGCTTAGAAGCTTTTGGAATGCGCCCCCCAAACCGCCAAAACGTTTTCAATGCGCATTTGTAGACGCCCAGCGTCGTCCCGCCCCCCCACCCCCCAGAACCGTTTCCTTTACTCCCCCATCCCCTGGCCCAATTTAAAGGTAATTTTTTAAGGATTACGAATACGAATACCATTAAAGATTTGTAAGAACCACACGCTTAAGCGGCCTCCAGAACGGTTCGCATAGTTTAGCTAACGACTTTTATATATAAACAATAAACAGAAACCACAACCTATATATGGATGTTTAGAGACTTCTGTGCTATCCAAATAGGCGACCCTAACCAACTCATAAACCACAATAAATGTAATTCTTCGGGATACGCAGGATTCGCTTCCAATCCGGACGCAGCCCCCTGCGATCTCCGTTGTCATCTTATATAAGACTGCTGTTATGTTCGGATATATATATAATATATGCATGTATAATTAACAAAAAAACGAGAAAAAAATCCACAAAAAAATCCATCCTCAATGGAATTAGTTAATCTATTTATACTCTACACTAAAATACGGGCTAAAAATAAAACGATAGTAGAAATATTCTCTTTTTGCTTTATGTGATCTATTACAAACTTATATATATCTATATATATAAACCATCTATATATAAAATGATATACCTACCTACCTAACTACATATAAATTGTAAAATAAAATGTCCTTCAAATCAAAGCCTAGTTTCCTTCGGGAAAGGGAGCGAGCGTTAAGGAAAATAAGAAACCCTATAGAATATATAGCGAGGATCGAAATTCCAGAAGGAACTGGAAGAGTCAGGCAACCGGCAATCAATCGGGGTTTAAGGAGAGGAAAGTATGAAACTGAGGGGAATCAGTCTCTGTTTTTCCTCATAGAACATTCGTATATCCTTATAGAAAGTTCAAATATCTTTATAGAACGTTCGTATATCCTTATAGACGTTTTTGTGAGATCGTCGGGCGGAGTCTCCATCATTTTTTAAGCTTCGAAGTTGTCTGCTTTGGTACAAGATTCATTCTATCATCAACATTAGAACAATCTTGTCTTTTGGAAATCTATAAGGCTTAAGGAAATAAACCTTAAAGTCCTTTAGACTCTCCTGTCTTCTCATCTAAAACTCGTTCAGCATTCAAGAATGAGACTATTAAGGGAACACTTGAGTCTTGGGGACTCTAAGAGCGTTAATTTGAGGAACCACATTAAAGATGAGGATCCTCAAGACTAAGCGCAAAGGAGACTTGGGATAACAGAGTATTAAAGAGATTAAGGCAGGTATATTCGAATTCCGGAGATCGCACTCCAAACTTCCGCTTAAAATTCAATTTCCTCTTATTATTTCCAAGGAATCGGATCTTTCAAGGTCTCCAAAGGTTTATTCGATTCTTTAACCTTTGACCCAACAGACTAGATCATCTCACAAAAAAGACCTTGGATTTAAATAGTTTCAATAAATAGTTGAGTTATATATTTATCAAAAATATATATAATACCCGACTTAGATCTTTGGAATGATGTCGGCTCTCAGATTCGAGCCTCCAGCATGGCTATGCACTCGTTGGCCTTGTGGATGAGGCCTCCGTCCTGGCTGACCGCCTCCCGGCGCCTCAACTCGTACAGGCCATTGAGATCGCCCTGCTCGAAGGCACAATCGATGGCCTCCCTGAAAAGACTAACAGACGGATATGAAATCTCTATAAAGCATTCAAATCCCTTCCCCTTACCTGGCGCGAATGAACCAGGTGAGCCGGTTGTCCGCCCGGCAACGCTGGATGTACTTGAGGGCCTGCTGGACATTCTGGTGCTGCAGGCAGACCTCGACGAAGGGTTCGTAGCCAATGGGACTCTTTTTGTTCTTGGCGAACTTCTCCAGCTCGTCCCACTTTCCGGCGGCGGCCAGGGAGCGAATGCGCAGCCACCAGAAGCGGCGCTCGGGCACTTTGAACTCGTTCCGGATCTTCTCCGCCTCCTTGAGCTCGCCCAGGGCCAGCAGCTTCTCCAGGGTCTCGTGGATGGACAGGCCATAGAACTCCTGGTTGTGGGTGGCCTTGTGGCGGTTGCTCAGCTCCTTCTGGAGCCGCAGCATCTTCAGCGTCTCCGTGCACATGTCCGCCTCGACGCTGCACTTGCCCTGGGCGTAGTTGCTGGCGATGGAGCTGAGGTTGGACTCCAGGTGGTCGGACTCCAGAGCGTTGAGGAAGTGGAACTCGGCCTTGGCCTTGTGGTCGTCCTCGGTGTTCAAGATGTCGTACAAGGCCATGGGGTTGGTCTCCTTCATGATTTTCTTGTACACATTCAAGGCCATCGGGTGGCCGCGGATGATCATCTGGAAAGCAGAGCTCAAATCATCAAGAAGCTCTCCAGGGAATCCACTTCACTTACATGGAAATTCGACAAGGCCATGACCTTCTTGATGTCTAAAATGACCCGAGTGACGAGCTCGGGATCGCCGGACTGCACGGCGCTGGCCACGGCATTGTCGTATTTTCCCAGCTTCAGCAGCAGCGGCACGTGGAGCGAGGCCCGCGGCTCCAGCTCCAGCAGCTTGATGGAGAGCTCGGGGCGGCCGCATTCGTGGGCCTTCTCGGCAATGTCGCAGAAGGAAATGCCCTCCACCGAGGGATTCTTGAACTTCTCGGTAATCTTGCGGGCCACTTCGTTGTCGTCTGCCAGGAAATCAATTAGCTTTTGTTTCAGGAAAACTTGATCGACTTACTGGGATCGCTGAGGACCTTGTGGTAGGCCCAGTGCTCTAGGATCCAGGACTGCGGCAGCTTCAAGTGCCGGGCCACCTGAATGGCCACCGCGTAGTGCTTGCGGAACACCAGGCGACTGATCACCACCTTGGGATTCAAATGCGAGAACCTAAAGGGATCAAATGAGGTTAATTTAAAAGTTAAACATCAGCCGATTGCCACTCACTGTTTGTAGGTCAGAGGCATGGCAATCCGATGGTCGCGCAGTTGATTTAGGACGCGCACCAGGCGCAGGATCCGCATGTACTCGTCGGGGTTGTGGGAGCGCAGGAAACCCTTGCCGAAGTAGGCTGCCTTCATCAGGCTCTTCTGGGTGTTCGGGCAGTTTTCATAGGCAGCCGCTGCCACGCACTCGCTGACCGCCAAGTCGAGCTGATCCCGGCACATGGTGAGGTATTCGTCGGACTTGTGCGACTGCTCCTCGAACTTCTTGTGGGCCTCGAACAAATAGCTGGCCGGCTCCTGGCTGTTCACGGCGAAGATGTTCTTCACGCATTTCGGCACGCGCTGGATCATTTCGTGCACCCGAGCGGTGAGCACCCGCAGGCCGTCCAGCTCGGGCACCAGGAACAAGGCCGAGTCGTAGGAGAACTCGCTCTTCATGCCCTCGCGGTTGACCACCAGCAGAAAGGACGAATACGAAATGGCCACGGCATCGGCCTCGCTGTTGTCGATGTTCATGATCCACTCGATCTGCAGCGGCAGATCGCGCCGGCCCGTGTCGAATTCGCAGTATTTCTTCGTCAAGTCCACGCTGCCCAGCCACAGCAGCCCGGTGTTTGTGTACAGGGCGATGTGCTGGTGGTTGTAGGACACGGAGATCCTTATAATACGCTCGCTGGCCAGGTTCTTCTCAAACAGATTCGAGGTGATGGAGGCCTGGCCGGGGAACAGCTTGATCACATCCCGGTCCCGGCCCAGCAGGCAGTAGCTGTTCCTGCCCTCAGTCACGATCTCCCAGCAGGAGTACGTGGCCGTGGAGTCTGCCAGGAGCAGGGAGTTAGAAGGATCTAATGGAGTTTAATACTTTAATTAACTCACGCGGCATATCCGGCATAGTGCGGGCTGTGGACTGATTGTTGTTGTGCTTGAGGAACACGCGGCCTGAGGTGGTCATGACCGCCACTCCCGTGCCCGAGGTCGAGTGGAAGACCTTGGCCTCCACAATCTTCGGAAGATTAAATTAAAAGGCAATTCTTATACAAAATAAAGCAGACCCCACCTTGGTCACACTGGCCTCCTGGCAGATGCTGTAGCTCTCCTTCTGGTTGCCAAACATGTCGTAGACGTAAACCAAAGCGTTCTCCTGGATGCATATCAGCTCCTCGGTATCCGACCAGCCCATGGCTATAAGTTTCCCATGGTTCCACTAAACAAACATCACATAAGCAAGGTTTTCTTTCTAGTTCGTCTAACTTACCAGAATCTTGGTGAGCTCCTGTCCAGCGGTGGTGAAGATCCGTATGACCGGCTTGGTGGTTCCCAGGACCGGCACTAGTTTCGTGGGGTCGCGCATGACGGCCACGGGACCGCCGTAGGGCGCGGCCACCACCTGCATGTACTCCAGGTCCAGGTCTGGCGGCCATTCCGGTGACAGCAGCTCCACGGTTCTGGGTGGGCGTAGCACAAAGGGGAAAAATCTGATAAGAATGTTGCGGGAATTGGACGGGGTTACCTGTAGGGATCCGAGTTGAGGCTGTCGCCCAGGCTGAACCAGTCGCCTGTGTTGAACATAAGCGGCATTTTGTTGATTAACTTTAACGCGTTCCTTTCAAATTAAAAATTATTGCATTTTCTCTGTTTGGTTGGAAATTCACCGATTAAGCGATGAGTGTAGCAGGCCCAGCAATCGATTAGATATCGATAGTAGAACTGCCACATCGTTGAATCCTAAAATAAATAAAAAGCAACGAAAATGATTAGATTAATTAGGGAATTTCTATTTAAATTGTAGTATTAATTTAAATATATGTTAAGCTTTCTGTGAGAGATCTGGCAATGTTTTAAAAATGAACTAGTAAAAGAGCGAACAGTTCATTTTGAAGTTCCGAGTATTTTATTCGAACTCGAACTGAATTTCGATATTAAGTTCGAAATTTAGGCGCCAAATTTAAACCGCTCACCGCATGCTCCCTTCGCCGGCCTTGAGCGTCCGCTTTCACATCTTCATTGGAAAAACTTTAATTGCCAATTAAAAATTACGCACTCACCGCCTCCTTGGCCGGCCGCATCCTCCACTCCATCGCCGCGCCGCCGGCTGCTCCTCATATATAATTTGCACCCGATCTTATCAACGGCCGCTGCTAATGATTCGCATTAATGATCCCGAGATGCTGCGCCCCGCGCTCCCCACTCACGCACTCTGGTATTTTGCGGCCCGCGACCATCAATCAGGTGGGCCGCATTTGCATATAAATTGCTGCTAATGTCGCGCTATCAAAGTGACTGCATCACTCCATCCCAGTGCGGCCCAGCGGTGGTGGCAACGACGCATTCCTGCGATCCTGGCTGCCTGCCCTACGGCTCGGCGTGTTCGCCTTATGCTAATTTTCCCAGGCATCTTCGGGCCAGCCGGGCCACTGATGTTTGGATAACGCTGACTTGATGACTTTGCATATTTGAGGCGGCCCGCCGTTCGGCATTTTGGCGGCAGCTTTCAGTTAATTTTTCACTCGGCCGCCGCCGTTGCTTCCCCCGCCGCGGATGCTGATTATAATGTGTTAATATTCATGGGACAGCGGCAGGGACAACGGTTTTGGCATTTCCAGGCTCCTTGAGAGTTTTGACAATTCAATTGGCTTTGCCATTTCGGTGGATCGTTTTTCAGCCGCCGGCAGTGGGAAATTTTTCAGCCACACTCGGGGAGAGTTTGTCGCTTAAGTCTTTCGAGGCCGCTGACCTACAAAATAAAACGAAATTAATAATTTAAACGGCGTTTTTTTTAGGCCTAATCAAGGGCCTAAGGGATACAAAAATTAGTAAATTAATTAATTAAAAAAAAGATAATAATTTTTTGAAATAAACAAAAATATATGAAAATATTCTTATAAGCCAAAAATCGAGGAAGTTGATTAAAAAAATTTACTACAAAGAATTTAGTAGTTTAATTTATTTAATAAAATACTCAAAAGGGATTAAAAGAGAACTGAAATTATTATTTTTAATTCTCTTTAATCGTCTTTTTGGGATTCCCTCTCTAAATCTCCTGAGCTTGTCGATTCTGCTGAGTTTTTCGATTTTTTGTTGAGTTCCAAATTTTATAATCTGCGGGTTTCAGACTTTCTTTTAATTTAAAAGATTTAACTAATTTTAAGCATTTCCAGCCTCGTGTATTAAGTTTCGGGATTTCTCTTTTTGGGTCCCAAAATTTATGATCTGTAAATTGCCGTATTTTTTTAGCTTCTAAGTTTTCAATTTAATCACCTCGGCCATTTTTTGTGTCTTTAGTCTTTTAAGTTTTGGGATTTTTTTTCTTGGGTTCCAATATTTATAATCTTCTAGTCTTTAGTCTATTAAGGTTCGGGATTTCTCTATTTTGGGATCCAACATTTATAATCTGCGGATTTTTTTTGTCTTTTTTAAGCTTTTAAAGTTCTCATTAATTTGGCTCTTTTATTTTTTTTTTTTTAATCTTTTTGTCGGGATTTCTGGTCTTAGGATTTCTTTTTTTTTTAAGTTCTTATATTTATAATCTTCTAGTTTTTAGTCTATTAAGCTCCGGGATTTCTCTATTTTGGGATCCACTATTGATAATCTTAGGATTTTTCGTCTTTTTTAAGCTTCTAAAGTTTCCACTAATTTGGCTCTTTTATTTTTTTTTTATTTGTCTTTTGTCGGGATTTCTGGTCTCAGGATTTCTTATTTTATGTTCCTTAATTTATGATCTTCTAGTCTTTAATCTATTAAGTTTCGGGATTTCTCTTTTCTTGTTTTCCAAAATTTATAGTCTTCTAATTTCTTCAGTAACTTTCCTTTCCTTAGTCCTTTACTGACGCTGGCAAGTTTCCTCCTCGCGTATTAAGTTCGGCAAGTTTTTTTAAGGATTCTTAAATGATTTTCGGCCTTTGGTTTTGCTCTCCTAACTCGCTTATTCGGTTCTATAATAAATAGAAATCGCCGTTCAATTTATGCGCATTCACGCGGACTTCATTAGCCGGCGACCCGCAAAGGGGGCGTGGCCTGGGCCATAAAATATCCTAGATGCACTCGGCGAGTGTCGGCCCGACCCGCCCCCTCGAAGCTGTCGCCCCGTCGTTTAATTACGGCGAGCCTGGCAGCTCCTTAAATTCCCATACGCCAGCCTCGCTCACCCGCGCTAAATCACCAGGCTCGCCACCCCCACTTACTGTACCTGACAGCCAACAAGGCCCGGGCCAATGCCAGAGCCACTGAGCACTAAAATATATCACAATCCCATTGAATATCCCAGCGACAGGGTCCCGGCTGCCCGGCCGTCCGCGGGGAGCGGCCGGCGGGTAAAATATACAAAAACAAATCTGAGCCGGCCGGGGAATATAAATTTCATGCATTTTGCGCATAGTTTGCCATTTTGCCACTTTAACATTATTGTTATTATGATAAGCGAGCGATCGCTGGCCGGACCGCTTGGGTCCGCGATCACCTTTGGTCCCCCACTCGGGGTCTCGCTGTCTGCCGAGTCATGTTCAGTGTTCAATGCTCACTGCCTGCCTGTCCTGGTTGTTGTTGTGGCGATTCGTTGTTTGCTGATCGGTCCACGATCCGGGCAGGCAATATCCGGGGGTCGGCCTGGCTGTGTATTTAAAATCATTTCATTTTCTGGGGGCCAAAGTGTGAATATAATTTAATGTCCGAATCTGCCAGGCTTTGTGGGTTTGTGCCCCTTCCGCGGTTGATTGGTTTCCAAGCAGAGCAACTCGAGGAGCTTATTAATTTTCATATCGCAATTTCTCGTCAATGTCAGGCCGCTTCGTTTTTATTTGTTTGCCGGCCTGCTGCATTTTGTTTTGGCTCTGCAAATGAACGTTATTAAGCGATCTTTATCGCCGGCTGATTTATTCATTAGGAGAACATTTATTAGGCCCTGCCCAGGAGTGTGTGCCCGCGTGTGTGCTGACCCGCTTTTGGCCTCCTCGGCCCATTCGAGGGGCATTAAAATGCAAAAGCGTGTTTGTTCCTGGAAAACCGCTAACGGCCGCGGCGACTCAGGTGTGCGTGGCGGCGGCCGCCGCTTCATTGACTTGCATATTTCCACAATGCTTTTGGGCTGCGTTTTAATCGCTTAATTAGAGAGTTTTAATTGCGGCTGGCAGTTAATTACCAGAATATGCAAAAGTCTCGGTGGCTTACGGGCCGGGTTCGTGTCTTAAGTCATTTGTTGCACGCTCAGAGATCCGAGCTCGGCACGCCCAATTCGTGCTCCACATTCCCTAGCCGCTCTGCCAGGCTGGCCTGCCAATAAAGCCAATAAGAGAACAGTAACATAAATACTTGTTAGTGGCCAAGAAACGAGGCAGACAAAGCCCCGTCAGCGGCCAGTTAATCACCGGCTGCCCGGGCCATGCAAATGCCCGCGGATCGGCTGGCAGGCGGACATTAGAAGCCTCTTTGTGGTGTCATAAGGAAGCGTCCGAATGATTCATAATTTATGCCCAGTGCTTGGCCTGTCGTTGGCCCGGCCATTCAATGCTTTCGTTACTTAATTTTTTCCAACTTAATGTGGCGTCCGTCCGGCCGCCGCCCCGCGACCGTCGTGCGTTTGTGTCGTTCGTCTCTGGCCGTTGATAGTTTTCAAAATTACTTACAAATTACATGCGTAGCTTATGTCCGTCGTACCCGTGCCACGGCCGCTACCGTCATTACCCTTGTGGTCGTTGTCCGTCGTCGGATCCGCGGCTTCTGGTCTCCCATTTGCATTTTCTGCTTCTCTTCTTCGAGAACTTTTACATAATTTAGGAGACAAAAATCTTATGATTCCGATTACAATACTGTTTCTTGCCTGCCAGTGCTGCCCATCAACCCAGAGTTGCTTTGGTTGAATTTCATATAAGCCAGTTTCTCATTGCCAGTGTTGCTAAATAAAAACTCAAGCCTTTCAGAGTTGCTCAACTGCCAATCGGAATATTTTACCAATTTCTTGGGTAAATAAATTAAGAAAAATCAAACAACAATTCAAATTTATATGCTTAATTATAAAAATAATATAGTTCCGTTTTAGTCCACTTATAATTCCGATTTTAATTGCCAGTGTTGGTTAACTGGAATGCGAGATTCACGTCTAGGGTTTCCTCGCTTTGGGTTGTCGTTGCTTTTGTTATTAATTAAGCAAAAAGCAGTTTACAATTGTAGTAAGAGAAAAGGGTATAAATTTCCCTGGCGTGGGTTGGGGTTGTGGAATTTCGCATGCCTTTAAAATGCAGCACGGAACATGGCAATAAAGTGTAGCTGCGTTTAACTCAAACAAGTCGACAATTTAAAAAGCCAATTTGCGCATAATACGCGGAACGTGAGCAAAAATTTAACTCACAACTGCACGCATATGAATTCTGCACGAGTGGGCGTGCGTGAGACATTTCTACGCTTGTCGGCAAATGGCCATAAATGCAAATTACCAAACCCACCGCTGCTCGTCTATTGCTTCATTAAGAAATCATTGACGCGGCCCGCACACAGCCCTGCCCATCCACACCTGACCCAGTTAAAAGTGCTGCCAATTTCCCCATTGAGCGATATACCACCAGCCCCGCGTTTATCGCTCGATTAATCGATAACAGATTTTCACTACCGCGTGCGCTGTTCCGCAGAAGCTGGATTTTTTTCCAATTGTACAGTTGAGATTTTGTGACGAATTTTTAATTACAATGGGCAAGACCAAGAAGATTTTACCTGTGCTGCAGGACAAGGACCTGGTGTTTGGCAAAATGCGTGGCTACCGGGCCTGGCCCGGGCGAGTTCTGCGTGTCCAAGGCCGGCACGCTTTCGTCTTTTTTTACGGCACGCGGAACCGCGCCCGTCTCCATCTCAAAGATCTGTACGTCTACGAAACGCACAAGGACCGCTTCGGCCATTATCGGAATAGTTCCAAAAACGTGGACTTTAAGCTGGCCATTCTGCAGATAGAGACTGCCGCACAGTCGAACGTAGACCCGGACTACGACCAGATTTTGACCGAGTTCAACGAAGAAGAACAGCGCCAAAAGGCCGAGGATCAGGCCAACGGGAATGTAATGGCCGACGACGAGGTTCAGGCTGACGAGCAGGAGCAGGCCGACGAGCAGGAGCCGGCCGTCGAGAAGGAGCAGGCCGACGAGCCGGAGCAGGCCGACGAGCAGGAGCAGGCCGTCGAGCAGGAGCAGGCCGACGAACAGGAACAGGCCGACCTCCAGGAGCAGGTCGAAGTCGACGATCAGGCTGATCACAAGGGTCAGTCCGTCGCCCAGGAACAGGCCGACGAGGAAGTCGACTACGAAAATGAAGCGGACGACGATACCGATGAAGAGGCCGGGGAAGAGGAAGAAGAGATAGCTGAAGAGGAAGACGTCGGTGACGACACCGATGTCGAGTCCCTGGACTCCGCCCGCAGCGTGGCCCATGTCACCGCCGACTCGGAGCCCGAAGATGACTTCGATTTCAACACCCTCATGTAATCATAGTCGCAGTCTATAAAATAAAGTTCGCCGCAGCAGCATGTGCTGCGATTTGAGGTTAGGGCGAATCATTGCTGCCGACGTGCGTGCGATTTAATGGGCTTGGCGTGGGCGGAGGGGGCGCAGTTTTTGCTGACCTGGGCAACAGCAGGCCGCCCCCTGGGGCGCACTTAGCTAAATGCCGCTCGTAAAAAGTGCGGTGGCCGTAAAAAGCTCGCATCCTGCCGGTTTTCCCACCCTACTTTGGCCGCTTTGATTAACAAATTATCAGACGGCCAGCAAAATATTTAGGTTAAGGCAAAACAATCTGGCCGAGTGGACCGCAAATCAGATTCAACGAGATTTACAGACCGCATCAATTTAATGCCGAAAAATGTACTTTCAGCCATCCAACAGCTTGCACCAGCTGCATTTTGGGGCAAGCAGCTTCCGAGCCATCCAGCATCATCGACAGCTGTTGCGGTCGATCGCTCAGCCGGCCAAGTTTAATTTGTAATTGCGAGGAGCACCAGCCAACGGCCGGCGTCCGGGGCCGTAAAATGTCAAATTAATGTTGTGTCCAACTAGTTCTGATGACATTTCGACAATGCTGAGTGGAAATTCCTGCAGGTGACGCAATTTCCCTGTAATTTGCCTGGCCGCACGTACACCGCCCAGGGCATGGCATGCATAAGCAACCGCACCGGAGTGCCCACCGCCATCGACACCTCAGACAGACCACACCACACTCCTGGCTGGGCGACGGTGTCAGGGGTGTCAATGTGTGTGGGGCTCGCGGCTGTAGGGCCATAAATATCGTTAGTTTATTTAGCGGACGACAGGCAAGTGGCGACCGGCCGGCCGGCGCATTCAGCGGAAATTTGTTAAGGAAATCAAATTAAAATTTGTTAATTTATCAGCGCACCAGCAATCGCAAGAACAGGGGCGCTCAAATATTCACGCTAATTGGCAATATTTGAGACAATGGATGCCCAGGGCCAAGTCGCGCAGTGGCCAAGCGGCGGACGCCGGACAGGCAAACAAAAGCATTTTAATTAAAATCTTTTTGGGGTGAGGATTGTGCATCAATCAAAAACCGAAAATTGCTAACAAACCGGCAATTAATTTCTGTGCCAAGAAGGTGAAATTTTCGCCTCATTAACACTCCAACAAAATTGCTAACCAAAAGGACATTTGCGGATACCCAAATCCAATTAATAATCCATCAATGACTTCGGCTCATTGATCACCCCACTTCCAGGGCTGCAAGCCACTTCACATCTGAGTTACTTTGTGATTGACCGGTTATCGATAACAAAAGGAATTTGGTGCGCCGGGAAATCCTAATCGATTTCGAATATTTAAATCGCGGCCCAGTGGGTGGGCCCCAAAGCGACTGAAGTTTGGCTTTGAACATTAATTGATTTGTGCCAAATGCTGATTTTACGGCTCTTAAAGCCCGAAACAAACAAATGACTGTGTGGGGGACCAGCAGACATTCATAAACTAATTATGGGCCGCGGTTTATTGCGCACCAAAATGGCAAATTAGCATAAAACTTGCCAGCACTAAAAACACACACACACGCACAACCAAATACACACGTTTATTGCTATTTTCTGACTAAATTGATTAATGAAGAAATTTATGACGCCGGTTGGGTCGACAATTTTTATGACACGATCGGATTATGATCATTTTCGGCACCAGTTGCACAATCCGAATTGCCGCAAAGTGAAAGTCACCACAAAAATGTCAGTCGTTTGGCATTTTTGGTTAGGAGAAGCATTATGCATGCGTCTAAGGCGTTGGCGGCTAGGAGTTTTATTTGGGCCATAAAAATCTAAAAGATTTATCTGGTCAAATGGGATTTACGATGATCATTCGAGAAGGCGCCTAATTCGTCAGCCAAGAAGACTTTCGGTCAACCGTTTTCAGGATGCGATTGGCCAGCAGCCGCAGCAGCTCTTTGAAGATCGGAGGAGAGCCATAAACAGGCCAACGTTCATTATGCCTGGGGGCCGTAAAAAGCGTTGATGGCTGCCCACAAATGATAACTGCCATAAAATGGGTTATTAAAGTTTGGGCCACAAAACGACACAATCACCAAAATGGCCATCGAAAAGCCCCCGAAAACTTGGTGTCTAGAAAGTGAGATATGAAACTTTAATGGCTTTCTTAACAAATTAATTTCGGCTCTGGCTGGCTGGGCCAAGCACTTAAATCCAATCCGACCCAGAAAACCCAAGAAATCGTGCATTGAAAATGTGGAAATTCCAGACTTAGCTAATTAATTGATGGCCCCAAATTTACGTATGTATAAATTTGTGAAAGCCAACGCGCCGCACAATGGACGCGTTTTACGATTTTACAACTCTATTTACTTTGTGTCCCCGATTTGGATTCCCCCGGAAAAACCCAAAAGCGGCTTTGTGTTTGTGCATGGTCGGCCTTTGTTAATGGGAGGTTTTTAAAAAGCCATAAAATTGCTTTATGGGTTCATGAAATTAATATGCACACCATTATTGGACATGATTATAAAATATTGGATATCTAGCGCACAAAGGCCCCCATAACCCAGAGCCAAAGGTGGGCCGTCAACCGAGGCGTCTTGTCTCTCCTTTCGATTTGGTCAACACTTGTTGCTTCTTTGGCACCCCGGGGCGGACATTAACAAAATTCTAAACAAAGCCAACTTCGGGCCAGCCACGAACATTTCAATTTGTTTGGCTGGCCGGCCGGGCCAACTCTCTCGCCGGTTCGGGGTATCAAATTGCTGGAATTTATCAAGAGCAGACGCGCCCCATAAATAAAAGGCTCGTTAGATAGAAAGTGGGAATCGCCATAGAGGTGGCCCGGATAATAGCAGATCCTGCTGTTCAACTGCC